>JAECUM010006307.1:0-72221 GCA_016617855.1 Megalonaias nervosa | reverse complement strand
TGTTAAGGGACCACGTAATCTATCTCGCGAGAACGGGATGATAATTTGTGGGATATAATATCCCTTTCTGAGCTCTCGTCAGTCAGTTGTATTTCTGAAACCTTGAAGGCCGGATAGGTATTTAGTGTTGAAACCAGATTGTTTTTGAAGTTCACTTGTTTTGGGAATTTAATAAATTATGCTCTAGAAAACCAAACGAGTGTACTGTTTTATAAATTCTGGGAGAAAGAAATTCAGTGGAAATTTATTCTAGATTTATTCGGAAACATAAACTGTGATACAATTGAGGAATTGTTGTTATTTGTACAATGACCACATCCGACGTCATCGCCTTCCATATTAGAACGTGGTCGAAATTTGAACCTGGATTCTAATAAAACTATTTAGTGATAGGACTTGTATTTTTCATTCTTAGGTTCTTTTACAATTCGGCGAGGACTTAGGAATGGATTCTTCTGCAATATCAATTAAGACGGATGTCAATTGTCGAACAGGATCATTATGGTTTAGGACGGTATTCCTGTTAAGTCTAGCTGTACAAAATGTTTCAAAAAAGGCCCAGTCAGCTTTCTTTAAATTCCACTGTTGTTTCGTGTCATCAATTGTAACGTTGGTGCTCTTAAGATAGATTGTAAAGTGATCACTGCTGTGAAGGTCATCAGCGACCTTCCAATTATAATCCAAAAGTAGTGAAGGAGAACAAATTGTCAAGTCGATACATGTGTATGTACCAGATCCTGGGTGGAAGTACGTCGGAGACTTCTGTATTAAATAGACACAAGTCGTGTCTAGTAATAAAATCTTCAACCTTTTTGCCCCTGTCGCTTATGTAATTTGATCCCCATAAAATGTTATGGGCATTAAAATCACCGAGTAAAACAAATGGTGTAGGAAGTTGTTGAACAAGCGTGTCTAATTCGTTTGGTAATAAGTTGGTGTTTGGTGGTATGTAAATAGAACAAAATGTAATCACTCGATGTAGAGTGACACTCACAGCAATGGCTTGCAAATTTGTGTTTAAAGGGATGACGCTATTGGGGGCTCTATTGTTCACAGCAATAGAAACTCCTCCCGAGGCCCTGTCAACGTTCTGTAAGTAGGTGTGAAACAGGGAGTAGTTTTTAAGTGTGATGTTGTCCGTATCTTTTAAAATGGTTTCCTGAAGGCATAGTATTCATGGATTATATTCGTTTAAAAGCAGGAGAATATTATTGTAATTGGCTTTAAGTCCTCGACAATTCCATTGTATGATCGTTTTCTTCATTATAAGTTTAGAGTGGAGATTTTGGAGCTAGGTTCGACTTTTCGCGGAGAGAATCAGTATGGTTATTTCTCTAGAAGAAGTACGGGGATGATTTTTTTGTTAGGTCTGGAGCTACTTTGAGAACACGGAGCAGTATCTTCTGCATCCATGCTCTCAATGTCCCCAAACCTGTTATGGAGTTTGATCGGGTCATCTGACCCCTTTTGCTGCCAATTTCTTTGAGATCTGTTTTTATTCTTTGGTGATTTCGGTGGTGGGGTATTGTTGAAAGTTGTTTGTGTAGATCCCTTGTTTTTTGTGTTTGGTAATGGGGGGAGTGTTAGAGCGAGGTGTTGACTCGGGTGGATCTGTCTGTGTTTGAGCGTCCTTCGTTGCTTTGGGATTGTTCTTCACTACAGTGGAGGAGGATGGGCCAGGAAGGGTTGATTTTGCCTGTACAAGCTTTCTGGCCTCTGGATAGGGAATGTTAGCTGTATATTTTACCCTCTGTATTTCCTTCTCCTGTTTCCAGGTATTACAATTCTTGGAACTGGCGTCTTGCTCCTTTCCACAGTTGACACAATGCGGAGATGCTCTACACTCAGATTCCTGATGAGAATGGTCTCCCCATCGGCCACATATTTGGCTTTTTGAGCACCGATCTTCGTGATGGCCATATGTCTGACATTTATAGCATCGAAGGGGATTAGGTATGTAAATCTCAACCTTCACTTGCAGAAAGCCAACTTTGACCACTCTGGGTACTGTTGGTTTATTGAAGGTGAGTACAAATGTGTTGGTGTCCTGCAGATTGTTGTTACGTTTAATTCGTATTCTACGAACCGCAGTGACACCTTTGTTTTTCATCCCTTCAATGATATCCTTGTCGTTTACTCCAGCCAAGTCCCAGCAGCGAATCGCGTCTTTGGACGAGTTGAGTGTTGTGTGGGCGAATGAAGTCACTTGAATATCAAAAAATGTTGTCATTTTCCGGATGCTCTCTGTCTGACCCCGTCGCTCACATTCAACAAGTGGGCAGCACGATTTCAACTTGTTAACACTTTTTGGTGTACCTGTCAATCCCGTAATTGTTTTCTCAATAACAAACGGAGAGAGTGAGGCAAGCGGTTTTGAATCGTCTTTAGATTGTACAACCATGAAGCGTGGAAATGAATCCACACCACATGGTTCGTCATCTGAGTCAGATCCAGTTTTGGTACGTTTGAGTTGATTGTATTTGGAAATATCCATGTTGGTGTATTTAAAATTCAGCACCCGTGCTCCCCGCCCACCAAGGAGCCCAACAAGGGGACACTTTTCAAGTGCCAGGGATACACAGATGTTATACTCAGTAGGTAAATTCACCTCCTGATTCATCCCGTAAGACATACTCAGTCGGTAAAATTACCTGGCGATTGACCCGTTGAGCCACCGCCTTCTAGGAAGTCTTCTAAGAATTGGAAAAGGGAAAGTTAAAGGGATAGAATGTAGGGGCAACGGTGGTATCAAGAGAGATACAACGAGAAGGATAAAGAAAGTGAGCGAGTAAATAAAGACCTCGTGACCAGCCGATTTGTCGAGACCGGGCCCATCCCGACCACCCGTCTAGAAGAAGTAGAGGCCAAAGTAGTGTATTGCATCGGAAAGCCTCTGCTCAACTACCAGGATCCTTTACTCCTCCGACACGGGTCACAACCCACGGCAAACAGGTTGCCTCTACTTAGTCGCCTCTTACGACACGTAGCCAGGCACGTCGGGCCAATTCTGCAACCCCGAACCCGTAGGGGGAAACATTGCTAGAAACATACAAATATTTCCATTGAGAGAGAGAGAGAGAGAGAGAGAGAGAGTGAGAGAGAGAGAGAGAGAGAGAGAGAGAGAGAGAGAGAGAGAGAGAGAGAGAGAGTATGGGTCATTGTTGATGTCATATTTAGTAGTAGAAACAAGCTTTTGCTTATTAATGGAAAATTTAACATGAACAATGATAGCTCCAAATTGAGGTTTAATATTTTGCAACAAATTTTTTCTGTAAACGTAAGAAACGTATGTGAGAGAGAGAGAGAGAGAGAGAGAGAGAGAGAGAGAGAGAGATGTCTTTTCATATGCCTTCGCTTTAGCCGTGAGAAAAAAGAAAAAAGAAAAATCACTTTACATTACAGTCCTCCGTGCACAAAGAAATATTGTTATTTCACTTGAAGAGACAGGGGTAACAGATTTGTTCAGCTCTTTTGTTGTTGTTTGTACAATTGTTGATGAAGGGAAATTACTCTTGAATTGGTTTCCAGTGTGGATGTTAGGTGGTGGTTCTTGCTGTGGACTTCCTGTTCTTCTTACGGATGCGCTCTGCAAGTGCAAGACACTGTTGATCAAATCCGGATCTACTTTCACTTTCGGAGCTTGCTGTCAATTTCAAGAAGAATTCTGGATAAAGAATTGTACTTTCTTTCTCATCATGAAACTGAATTGTCCAGTGTGTGCCGAGAAATACAAAAGACCAAAAGTGTTGTCCTGTGGCCACACAGTATGTTGTCGGTGCTTGAACAGTCATATAACGATATGTGTACCAATGCAAGGATACGATATAAGTGAATACCTCTCGAGCAACGAGCCTCCTAGGCAGGTCCCAACCAAGACCGAATTCACGTGTCCAGTAGATAGGTGTGATAAACAGGTAAATATTATAGATTAATATTAAAAATTAAAATAAATAATTAATCATATACGAATGAGCTGAAAGAGCGCCTAACGCAGTTACCTCCCTTTGTATGACTTGCGTGACGGGGGAACTTGCACACCCCGAGTACATTTACTTTGATATATGATTTCTCTTTCGGCTGAGGCGAAAATGTTGGTCTATAAACCTTATGCAGACGTCAAGTGAAGAACCTACTACTTACTATATTATAAACTTTTATCATGGGCGCTGACATTTCCTTGATAATGAGGATTTTTATATTAATTCGAAATATCTTTGGCCTAAATATCGTACTCTAACTACAGATTTTGGATGTTCCTGTACAATTAAGTTCCAACCATATTAAGTAAATTTCACCTTTGCACGGTCAGTAACACTAAATACAGATATAATAGGAGGGGCAGGGATGCAACAGTCAGTTTAAACTACAAAGCAGTACTTCACCGCATAGATAGCTAATAAACACATTTCATTAATGAAAAGCAGCCGATCTTAACATACCATAGTGATAAGTTATTAAAACAAATACATTTAGTTGTGAGATGAGATATGGAGGGTGAGACAGATGAATTAAATAATTCATGATTGATAATAAAATATGAAGAATTTGAGAATTTTTCATGTGACTTTTTTTGGGTACTACCTTTGTAACCATTTGAAAATCACTATTAGTTAATTCAAGAAGAGCAAGGAAGAAGAATTGTGACATGCAGTCTAGCCTTATAAAAGAATTTTAACGCAGTCTAGCCTTATTAAATAGTTGTAACATGAAGTCTTACCTTATAAATGAATTGTAACACATTCTAACTTTATAAAAGAATTTTAACACAGTCTAGTCTTATAAAAGGAGCACATGACTCTTCCTTTTATATTGAATTATCTGCTAAATGGAAATGATTATATAATGTTTGGCTACGAATAGGAAAATTACTAAGCAATCTTTACTACTTATATGCACCAGCAAAAATAAAATAGACATAAAATGTAGACACAACTCAAGGTAAAATATATAACAATTTAATCGGTATTAATAATAAAAAAAACTATTCAAGTAATTTCTGGATATAAATCTTCCATTACATTTCACTCATAAATTAATAGATTAATTGGACTGTTCACAAGTGCCATCCTTTATTTCATCACATGAGAGTCAACATGTTAATGTGAGAGTCATCCTTCAGTGAGCAGTCCCTTGTACTCATTCATTTCCCTCTTCTGTTCTCCCTTTTTCTTCTTCTCTCCTGCACTCGTCTTCTGCTATTTCTCCTGCACCCTTCCTGTACTTCTTGTACTCTTTCCTTCTGCACTCAGTCTTGTACTGTCTCCTACGCTCTCTTAGGACTTCATTGCTGTCTCTTGTGAGAACCCTGGGAGCTTCCTGTAGAAGCTTCCCATTTCTTTCCCAGGTCAGTTCCTCTCCCCTTTTTACGAGTCTCGTTTGCTCTATGTGGTCTTTCCACCACTGTTCTTTTTGATACTTCCTTGTGGTTTAGCTACACTCGGCCCTTCTCAAAGGTCAGGAAACCACAGATTAACTTTACACAGGTATTGCCAGATATTTCATTGTCCCCTTGTCTGTCTGAGAGATTAGCTGCTCCTACTGGTAGATTTTAAAATTCCTCTAATTCTGATTGGCAGGTAGGCCTCATTTGAGGTTAGAAGGTGCTTGGGCACAATTCTTGTCACATGTAAATTCATTATATGGGAGACAGCAAACAGTAGTTCTTGACATCACAAAAACCAAAAAATATGAGGCATTTTAAGAGTGCATACTTTGATGCAATTCCTAGATTCCAAAGAGAAAATATGACGTAGTAATTTGCATGATAACTGGTTCATTTATGCCACTGGATCCAAATAGTTTTTACACATTTGAATAGATCCAGATACTGAGTGCAGCTTGGAGTATGTCAGAGCAGGGGTGGTCCATTATTGTCGACAAGTTGATAAACCATATTTTATTTAGCTATAGCTCTCACAATACTGTACATATTCCAGCTATCAGTATAGTACAGTAACTGAATGAAACATAAAATAAATCATATAAACTGCTTAGCATGTCATTTTTGTGTGTCTTTCTGTTCCACTCAATGAAGTAAACAACAGATCCTAAAAACTGTTTTCATTATCAACCCAAGTAACTTGGCTGACATCTGCCTTAAAGCCAAAGACAAGAACAGTTGATCAAGTAAGGTGGACAGGCAATATCTTTCTTTGCAAATTCTTCCCGCACTATTGATCACATATGTTAAGAAAACATTTGTTTCAAGGTTTGTTCATTATTTTGTGTCTTCATCTGTATGTCATTGTAAATCAGCATCATTTATCCAATATTGAATGTTCTTTATTCCAGAATTTGTTCAGTCAAAGTTGATTAAATCCTGTCAAGCATTTTCTTCACTCACTCGGACGTAAGGTCAAATAAGCTTATGGTATCACTGCATGGGCCTTCATTTGTCAGCTATTGTTATTGCAAACTTCATCTCAAAACCTTTTATACCAATTTGAATTATTTGGCACACAACATCCCTTCATGGAGTACAAAGGATGCTTATCTGCTGGCAAATTTGACCACCATTATTTAAAATACCAGTAAGCTTCAAATGGTTTCTTCTCAAAAACCACCAAATAAAATCAAACCTCAAGTTCATACAGATGCTGCCAGTCCACCTTAAGATGAAGCCTCATTACTGAAAATAGAGGCTTCTTCGTTCAGCCTCTTCTCAATTGCTACTGTACCATTTCAGCTAAGCGTGGCACATAGCATCCTGGCATAAAACCTTTTCATATTTGTACAAATTATGATGCTCTCCAAGCAAATATGGCAGCCATTTCTAAAAATTGAAAACCTTTCAATGACTTCTTTGCCAAAACCACATAACTGAATTTGATCAACTTTTACAAGAAAACATCATAGCATAATAAAAGCCATCACTTCTAATTGCAGATAATACCTCCTGAACCCCAACGCCCAACATGGACCTGGGCAGATCAGTTTCCAAATAACCTCACGATTGCATCCCTCATCGACAAATCAGAGAGAAATGATACTGGCCCTAAGAGCTGTGACTTTTGCTTGGAAGTAGGCAAGGAAGTAGTTGCAAGTGGGTTTTGTGAAGACTGCATTCAAGCCTTGTGTAGTAAATGTGTATATATACATCGTTTGGTACGAAAAGGCCATAATTTAGAGACTTGGAGCCAATGTAGGCTCAGTAAAGATGCATCCAATGAGGAATCAAACAATAATGCTGACAAAAGAAGCAGTGATTGGATGCTGGGAGAGATATGTCCATTTCATTCCATGGAGCTGGCCAACATCTTCTGTAAAGATCACAAAGCCATGTGTTGTATAATTTGCTCATGTACAGACCACAAGTCTTGCAGTGTGATTCCAGTTGATGCCCTCTTTTCTGGAGACAGCGATAACATTTTCTCAGGAGGCCTTAGCAGCAGACTTGCAGCATGCAGTAAGAAAATAATGGAGCTGGTCCAGGACAGGCTGAACACTCTTGACTCCATTGATGACAGAAAAGAGACAATTTTGACACAGGTGCTGTCCTTGAAGGGCATTCTACAGGAATTGATGGAGAACTTGGAATGCAAGGTCAAGAAAAAATTAGCGGAGATACATACTGACATAAAACATGAAATGGAAGCAGACATGAAAAGATTTGAATTCCTGAAAGAAGCTGTGGCTGGAACAAATGCGAGATTACAAGCAGAAGTTCATGGTCAGCATCAGACAAAATCTGTTCACATGTTTCTGGAGATTCAAAAAGAATGTGGAAAAATTGAGGAAGAAATTGAAACCACAACTAAAAAGAGAAATGTATGCATAGAGTTTACAGTTGAAGACCAAGTAGAAAAAATGATAAAGAAAGTCAGACAGATGGAGGAAAAAGGAGATGTGCTGAAAACCTCATTTCATCTTGACCCTGGAAGAAAGTTCACCAACAATGGTGAAAAGAAAAACACAGAAAAAGGTCAACAGTCACACCAATATGTTGAAAAGGTACTTGAAGTGGATGCTCAAATTCCATCAGACACAAGGCCATGTTGGCTGACTGATTGTGTCTTTCTCCACAATGGAGAGCTACTGGTGGTAGATAATGAAAATAGGAGAGTTAAACATTTCTCTTCAGATTGCCACTACATGGGAGACTTGGCTATGTCAGCCAAGCCATGGGGAATAGCTGTCAGCTCTAATGACACAGACCAACTAGGAGCAGTAACACTTCCAGAAGCATGCACTGTCAGCATTCTTGCAACAGTGCCAAATTTGAAACTAAGGTCTGAATTTCATACCCCAGGAGCTTGCTATGGAGTAGGCTTCCTTTCAGATGAGAGGCTTGTTGTGTCATGTGAGAATAATAACAAGGCAGCCTTACACGTCTTTTCTTCTAATGGAGATGAAATTGGACTGATAGAGAAAGATGAACTTTTGTCTGGAGTATTGTTTTATAAACCAAGGTATCTTTCTGTGACCAAAAACAACACCATTTATATTTCGGATGGTAGGCGGTATCAGATCAGTCATGCCAACTTGGAGGGCAAACAAGATTCATGGTTTGCTGACAGCAAGTTCATTGCCCCAGCTGGTATTGCATTAGATCACAATGAAAATATTATAGCTTGTGGTAATGGATCACTGAATGTGTTTTGGATTAGCAAGAAGGTAAATGGTGAACACGTTCAGATTCTAACAGATTGGCAGCTTCCAAGAGCAATTGCTTTCCACCCTATAGAGGACAAGTTTGTAATAACCCAGGACTCTGGCAAGTTTAAATCTTTTCTACAGTTCTTTATACTGAAGGAAATCCCGAATAATGATTGACTCACAGTAAGTTCAGTGCTTGAACATGGATCAAGTTAGATCACAAGGAAAAGATTGCAGCATACTGTAATCTGTCACTGAACGAGTTTTGGATGAGTAAGAAGATAAATGGTGAAAGCAGATTGACTACTTCTAAACCAATTGCCTCCCACCCTCTAGAGGACTAGATTGCATTAACACAAGACTCAGGAAAGTTGAAATCTTTTCTGTGAGTCTTTTGATGGAAGGAAAACCCTGAAAAGACAAGTGACGCTGATGGCTAGCATGCAAACACTTGTATACATCTTTTGTATTTGCCAGTGTGCAACCAAGAACATCACAGACAATTGTGAGCCAGGGCAGAGAATATCTGCCCCTGTATAATTGGCAGGCAGATTAGGGTCTATGGTGTTGCTTTCCAGTGATCACAAGTGAACAGTGTAGACCCCGATATTCCATCCTTTAATGTGCAGGCAGATCTGGGTCTGTTGTATCTGTTCTTCCAGTGATTACATGCAAACAGTATTGGCATTGGTCTGCTTAATGTGCAGAGCAATGTTTCCATTGAAACAGCATGCACACGATGTGTCTGTACCAAAAAAATGTCATAGAACACAAAAAACTGGTAATAAATTGCATAAAATGAAGTAATTTTGTATGTATTAAAATTTATAATACATGTACTACTGTAAAAAAAAAAAATGCTGTTTTTGTTGCCATTTTTTTTTTCTAAACAGAGATTAGCTAAACATTGTGTCATCAGGAGAGAGAGATAGAGAGGCCAAGTTAACAGACTGCATGACAACACTCTTCTGGATCTATCCACAGACACAACTATGCACAGACCTTCAGATGTGTGTAACCCTGTGTCTTCAGTATAGTGTCATTTATATCTGTATTAAGTGTGTTAATTTTCATGATTATAGATTGTAATGGTAATTTACCAATTAACATTAAATACTACCATTCTTTATGATTGTGAGTCTGTTCTTTATGATGAGGTCATTCTTAAACACAGTATGTAGTTTAATGGTACTGATCTGTCCTTTTAATCGAAGTAAGCATTATGTGATTTGACTTCAGGACAAAAGTTCTTGAAAAACCAAGCTAACCTAATTCATGAGTGGCTGGCGGTTAAAGTCCTTTTTTATTTTGACAAGTTAGTGTTTTTGAAATGATAGAGGAACCTCATTCTGCCTTTCATTGCTCAGATATAATTTTTTTTCTTCCCAGACAAGACAAACCGAAAGCACACAAAGTCATCAAAAGCCGTCTCTGAGCATACACAAATTATTCTATCATTCCAAACAACAAATTAACTTGCAAAGAAAAACAACTTTTACTTGTTTGAATCTTGTTAGGAATACACTAAAATATGAAATATTTCACAAAAAGTACAACAGTTCCCATCAGTTTTATTCAATAGCCTGTTCACACAAAGAAGCAGAAGTATGGTCTGTTTAACAACAGCAAAAGGAAAGAGAAGCCGTATTCTGCATTGTCAGTTCTGGCTAAATATTTCCAACTTGTGCATGTGATAATGATGTATGCTGTCATTTCAATTTCTTCATTCAAATAGAGATTTAAACAGAAATATGGATATAAATAATTCTTCTGTGTCTGGATTTGTGTTTCATTTTTCAGTTCTGGCTTTAAAAGAACAAGTCATAGTCCACTAGGTGCTTACCTTTCAATGCTGTGTATGCTAAGCATCCATTAAACAACAACTACTTGGAGTAACTAGCATAGCTACCTATCACACTGGTGCGATAATCATTGTCACATAATTCTCCAGGACACTGAAATCCTTGAAAAAGTACAATCATTATAAAAATCCTGGATTTGAGAGCCAACCATGTCCTAAGTACATAAATATTTTTTGGCAAACTTCACTTTAATTTGATCAGTTGTTACAATGCAAGTATCAGTCATGAAGTGTGCGGGTTATGAAAGAGAGTTTAAGAAATTAGGTCAAGTCAAATAAGCCAGACCTTAGTAGATAAGGATTTAAAGACATAACAATGTTGGTCCCCATCTTTTTGAACAAATGAAATACTGCACCCAGATGCACTTTGACACCTTGTTTTGATAGCTACAGTTGGCATATTTAAACCCATCGTACTTTACCATGACATTAGGAACACCTGCATTGTATCATATACCATACAGTGCTGCACACTGTGAGCTGGTTTGCAGGTGTAAGTGGATGTCCATCCACATCTATGCTGGCACTAGCAATGGCCAGAATTGCTAAGGCAGTAAAAACTAAGAGATGGCAATGAATATTTATTTCCAAACAAAGTATATGGAATGAAAAGATTCAAGGTTTGTGGCGGTTTGCCGACTTCTCGAGTTTTTGACTGCCGCTAGAATAACTCATAATTCCACCATTACTGCAAGAAAAATCAAGGTCTTCTTATTGAGGCTTATTTCTTGGACTTCAATTAAACTTTTTCATGGAAAGAGTCTTGGACTCCAACTAAAATCCTGTTGAAAACCCTGTGTCTGCTCTGATGCATCAAATGTGCTAAAACAAATAAATTATTAAGCCCTAGTTTTCCCTCTAGGAAAGACTATGTAATCTTCCAGAGCAATAAAGTATGCCAACAACAGAAACTGAAATAAGCATTCTTCATCAGTTACAGAAATGTCAGCACTTGCATAACGATGCAAGAGCTTGAAATCTCAACTTGCATTATGAAAATAAACTATCTTTTGTGGATATGTTTCAATTTGATCTTTGAAAGTAGCTCTTCACTTGAATAAGGAAGAAAAACTAGATCAACGAGTGAATCATAATTGTCCTAGTCAGTCCAATTTGCTTGTTAGTGCTTAAAAATGGAATTTTGTGGCATCAAACCAAAATTCGGCATTCAGGGGCCATAAATTCCTCTAAACAATTAGTTTTTGGAGGATGGACAATCAAAGGCTTTAAATAATAATATAGGATTCTGATAATGAAACTCATTCAGTGTCTTTTCAAATCAAAGCTGCATGCCAAATTTTGTTGCCTTCCAAAAACCATTAGCAAAGTAATGCTTTATAAACATATTTCTCATTGATAATGTTGAATGCTGAAATTTGTTCTAATCTCATCAGCATAAATGTGCATGACAGGAAATAGGAGCCCAAATTCATGTAAATTCCATGCAACACTACAGATAAAGGTCTTGTCAATGTAAAGGTGCAAGCTAAATTTGGTTGCAATCCAAGAATCTTAGACAAGTTACACTGCTGAAACCTACGTTTGGAGCATGGGAAATTAGGAGCCTAATTTCTCTAAATGATGAACAGCCTTTTACATGCTTCTGTTTTGTAGCCAAAGTAAAGAAGGCAGGTAATCAAGGGACATAACTTATGTAAATGCTGATGTGGAATGATGGAATTAAAACTCACTAAAGCTCTCATCATTATATATCTTCACAAAAAATTTGGTTCAAATTCTACAATCCTTTGTAAAGTTGCATAAATAAAATTTAGGAGAGCAAGAAATCAATGGGCCATAACTCCTCTAAAGAATGTTGTTGGGTTTCTAACAGCATTATCATCACCTTAATGGGCTATATCATGCATAAGAAACAACTCTTCTGAGGTCTTGTCAGTATAAAGTTGCATACCCTTGTTAGGTTAAGAACCTACAATTTCTAGTAAAATTATCTTGTGGCAACCAAACTGCTAAGGGATGGAGGTAATTCACTAAAGAGCTCTACCATCTTTATCTAGAAAAGTGAACTATGTATTGTGATACAAAAAGGGTCTTATGTCTTGAAAGTAAATGAAAGTAAATCAAGCATACAGTAAAACCTAATTACTATATCTGCCTATAGCACATGAAATAAACATTCAAGATAAATATATATTTGGTAGCTGGTTTCACTAAATTGTTCAGATTGTATTCCTCACATTCAGATTTATAATATATTATTTGGTTTTCAGCCTGAATTTTTCACTAAATAAGTGAACATTCCATAAGCATCAAGGATCAAAATACATTCCATTATATCTTGCATTCTTACCTTAGCGCAGATTTTAATGATTTCCTTGAATTTTTCAAAAAGCAAAATAAAATGATTCAGCGGTTTGCAATTTTACAAACTTCTGAATTATCTTCCATTCTTTCTAATATCTCTCAAATCAAATATCAAATTCCATATTTTCAGAAGTATCATTAGCAAGATAAAAAATATAAAGTCTCAATTTGTGGAGAAATTGTCACCAATTTAGTGCAAATAAGTTAAAGGTCACTGGCTACCTATATTGTACAAACAAGTGATATTATTATAGTCATAAAAAAAACGCATTTGTTATGTATGTACACCATAAAAATGTTTAATTTAACTTAAAAATTTGCTTTTTTAAATAAAAAATTATTCGACAATCACCGTAAACAATCGGGAGTTCCGCATACCAAAAACGGATATGACATACCTTTATCCCTTTTATTCAACCTAGCCATTCAAGTGTTTAATTTCCCCATGTAAATGTCTATGTGATATATCTTATGTTCATGCTTTTGTACAGCAAATATGGTGCACTGTGTTGCATATGGATGTAAGCAAAAGAGTGATGACAGGACAAAAGGGTTCTTTCTTTTTCCAAAAGACCCTGTTTACCACAAAAAAAGTGGATTGAAGCTGTGGGATCGAATAGGGTGAGTGATGGGAAAGACCTAAATCCCATAGAAAGCTCTATGGTGCATTTGAGAAGAGGGACAGAAAGGGTGTAAGTAAAATATATCAAATATTGGATTACAGTACAGTAATGTTACTGCAGATATAAAATATTAATGCTTAAAATAATCATAATACTTTTTAAAATTGCAGAGTGTAGACTTTGATAAAACAAAACAACTCTTTATTTAGCATTATTATAACCAATATGAACTCAAAAGGATTATCATTTATAGGCGTACAAGTCTGAGAATTGGTCATATATATATATATATATATATATATATATATATATATATATATATATATATATATATATATATATATTTACCATATATATCAGGACATGATAATAAAAAAAATTTTCCTGCCCAGAACTTATGGTGAAACTTTTTTTCCTCAAGGTATATTTCCCAAGACTTAAGAAACGAAATAATTTTTTTTTTAATTTGTGCTCCCCCCACCTGCATGGTACAATAAAATTGATAAACAAAACAATTATTTGAGAACAAAATAAAAGAAATTAACCTTGCATTGTTATCATTTATTCCTTCTTATTATCTCATCATGCGAGACTTGTTAAAGAAAAAAATATATCCACGAACTCTGTATATGTATCAGATGCTGGCTGGTGTATGCATCCTTACTGTAGTGTGTATCGCTTATGTCAGATAACAAAATTGCAGATGAGACGGGAATATCACCCGATTGCGTGAAGGCACCTGCCATTCATGCACAATATGTTGTAAGGTGCAAAATTGTATTGTATCAAGGTTAACTATACGACGGTATTTTGCAAATAAAAATCATTATTTGAAAATACATTCACTAAGAGTGCAAATAATAATCTTTTTGCTAGCATGGGTTACAAAAGCATTATTAAAGCAAGTTACTGATGTTTACTATTTACCCTACAAACATCAATGAACGTTTCTATCAATTATGATTACATATGGCAAACAAACAGAAGCCCGGGTGATGCATAAACTCATTGCTAAAACTTACCAACAGGATACCAAATACAAAGGTAATTTTATTACAAAGCAAGCCAACCCTGGAAACTGACTTTTGATTCTTTTAAGTGTGCCGATCTTTTTTATGAAGTCAGCCAACATAAAGAAGCCAACTTTGGTTCCTCTGCATTCTTTTAAGTGTTTTATTTTTTTCACAAAGTTGGCCAACATGGGGAAACCAGCATTGATTCCTTTTTACCTGTATTAATGGGAATTTTGAAAATAAATGAAACAATGGAAAAGTTTTGAAAGCGACACAATCTAGTGCGTCGTGCATGCATATCGATATAAGGCTGAACAGTAAATTGTTGTCAATAGTTTCATCTAAATGTTCCCTATCCATAGTTTATTGTGTTTCATTTTTTGACAACAAGAAGCAAGTACTTCGTCTTGTGGGGATAAATGTACGTCTTTTCAGGTTGGCATCATCTATAGGTTGGAAATCATAGCTAAGGGGAAGTAACAGTGTTGTACACTTCTATTTCGAGTAATTAAATTATTATTTCTTCTGTACACTTGATAACTTTTTTATTCTTTTTGTGTGAGTATAACCACTTTTAATCATGTAATGCAAATCTGATGTAAAAAGAAAAATGTTAGAGTATGGCCGGTGACCTTTAATGTAAACACAAATCTGTACAATTAGGTGACAGGCATGTGGTCTGCATAGACCAGAGCTTTCAACCCTCCAGACTCGCAATTAGTGAAAAGTGGGATAAAAATTAGTGAATTTTGAACACAATTAGTGAAAATTTATACCATTACACGGGCTCCTGCCACTTTGTTGGTCAGTACTGCATTATATGAAAATCCCAAAATAAAACAAAACATATTATTTACACTGATTACAAGTACAAATTTATTTGCTGCCACATTTACTGACATACACAAACTTCATGCTATTTGTCATGATATGATGCTGTGGCAGATTTGAACTTCCTCAATTGTGCTATGGTAAATTTGTTTTCAAAACAGTTCAGGCTTCTAAGGAAGCACTAAAGTTTGTCTTAATTTTTCCTTAAAACAGGAAATACTGTTTCACTGTCACTGTTGCTGATCTCTAACTGAGAAAGGCAAGTTATATTCAACAAGAAAACTCACAAACAATGCTTCAACGATTAGTGGTGGTCAGCACATGCGTGGAAAAATATGAACTCAAGCAAATTACAATACATGCTAATCTTTCAATATCTGAAAAATTCCTACTCTCGAAAAAGCTGTCTTCATTTTTTGGTGTTTGCTTGCTTTGAGTATGAAGATTAAGGATGTGCCATATCTAAAAAAAAAAATCAGTTGGGCCCTTACTTTCTTCATATGTATGTGTAAAACTTCTGTTCTAAATATAGATTATATACTTCACAATGCTTGCTACAGGGCCAACTGTAACAATTTGATATAGTTCTACTACTAACATCACGACCAGCAATTCAGGACCTTTACGGGTATAAGTGACCACTGCTGCTACTTTCACTACTACTTAATGGGATAAAATTTATTTTATTCAGGATTTAAGCTGAATGAAAATTCTGTATCTTTGCACAAGACGTGAATTCGTGAAACACTATAGAGAGTCATGAAATTCACGCCAAAATCATGAGGGTTTGTAGGTCTGCATAGACTGATAATCCAGGTTACAATCGTGCATATCAATGAAGTTAAGTTTTGTAATTATTATATTTTCTTTAAAATATCAGTGGTGAAGCATAGCACTGTACTTTAATGTTTGTAATAAAACAAACCTGTCTTTCACAAACATGAAATAAGAAATTAAACATTTGTATGCTTATAACTCACAAAGTTGGGAAAGCCAAATAAAAAAGGCGACCCCAATGTCTCAGTTCTTTTGCAATTACAAATATAACAACAAGATGTTTGCTTTACAGACTTTACTGCTCCCTCTAGTTCTATAGTTTATATACTGTTAGTAACGAATAACATATGAAAATCTAGAAGCCATATTTTGACTGTGTCTGGCGCTTGGTTTGCCTATTCAGGGCCCACTGGTTTTTCAATTCCAGCTCTCGCTCTTTAGCCTGGAAGTAAAGAAATAAAAAATTCTTAGATAAACGGCATTAATCTTAAAGATTTTATTACTGATTTAAACTGAATTTTGGATACTGAGACATTTTTTGATTTTTCTAAAATGACATTTCCAATGGTTCATCAAATTTGGAGTACTATTGTTTCTAAAAAAAGATCATTGTTGGGTCTTAAATTTTGTGGTTAGTAGAAACCACAAAATTCACAAAAACGTACCTATCAAAGACAGCAAATCCACAGTAACTGCTATTTTTTGCAGTAATATGTTAGGTATTAAACAGTCATAGACACAGACTACAGGGATCAGTGAGAGGAAGAATATACCAAGATATAAACTGAAACAGATACACTAATAAGTCCTGCACATTTAAATTCCAGGATGCAAGCATTCCCTCTCCAGTTGTATTATGCCCACCCTGCATCTTGCAAGAGACATAACATTTGATGTATGAAATCAAGATGAGTTCAATTATCACCAGCTAAGGCACTTGTAACTGTACTGAAATAACTCTCTCAAGAAAGTGATATTCTCTGAATTTCCTGATTTAATTTACATTAATATCACATAATGCTAATGTCTCAGCTAACAAAAGTATGCAAAACATCCAAGTTAATCAAAGTGGAGTGTTTCAAGAACGATCATTTCTTAGACAATACAGTGTTTAGAAAAAAAAATGAGTGCACAAAAACTACCAGATGAAGAACTGTTTTTAATTCTTGTAAAAGTGAAATTAAATGGCATTTTATCTGCATCACAGATTAAACATTTAGGCTAGATGAATTAAGGGTGAAAAAAATTTCCAAAAAATTATTCAAATTCATAGCCTATATTGCCAGATTTCATGATCTTGTGTCTGAAAAAACACCTCTGCTACTAGATAGATTCATATGATTACCTGGAAGGCCAGATAAGTGATCTGATGCTTGCGGCGCTGCTGAGAGGATGGCAAGTCTTTATTTTTTTGTGACCTATGATCTGTCTCCTCCGTAAGGCTTTTTGTCAGCTCTTCTGTGCTGGCAACAAAGTCATCAGCATTCACATCCACAATATTAATCTCTTCTTTTCCTCTGGTCTTCTTTCCTTGCAGCTTTAGGAACTGTGAAGGACAAAATATTTAATCTCCTCAAATAAATTACACACCAAATTTTGAACAGCACAGCTCAAGATCTGCCACTGCAAAGTTTGTTAAGAGATAGAGAATTATGCTGTTCAGTTCACTTATTTCATTAAAAAATCACAGACCAAAATCTGCCATTGCAAAGTGGATCAATAGACCAAGATGTTTGCTATTTAACTTTTTATTTCAAACAAGCAGTATATATACTGATCCACTAATATACATGCATGTATGATGTGCAGCAATGTTTACTGCTAAAATTTCATCCAAAGTGCCTGACAGTTCTACCAAACATTATTATTTGGTTTGCGAAGACAATTTTTTTTTAAAAAAAAGGGATTTAAAAAAAAAAACAAGTGCCAGGGCACAGAAGAACATGTGTCAGGAAATTTATTTTAAAGCAGGCATACTTTTGTTCTTTTAAAGCAGGTGTGTAATTGCTTTATAATTGCTTACTGCTACCAAAAGAAGGAGATGGTAACCGAAAAGGAGGGGGTGTGAAGTTAGCATTCTCCGCAACACATAAATAAGTCAGAAACAACTAGAATGTTTCCCTGAGTAAGTTTTCTTTCTTTATAGTAAGTTGGTTAAAACTATGCCCTGGATATGCTTAAAATGTAGGCGCTTCCTCAGGCTTTGCCCTATCGGCCCAATCATACTAAATGATATTTCTGGATCTGACCCTGGTAACTTAATTCTATTAATCTTGTGATCATGGTACATGTTTCACACTCTAATGCATAAACAGGTTGGAGGTATTAGTACTAGTGCAAGTTGCCCCCCTTACATGTCTCTCAACATCGCTCTGACTGTAGTAAATCTTACCTTCCAAATAAAAATCCTTCAATACTGATCATATGAACTTAATCCCACTAAGAACTGTGCTACATGACTTTTTGAAATTACTAATACACCACACACCGACCGCTCCAGTGGCCTAAGTGGTTAGAGCGTCCACCTCGGATGAGGGAGGTTGCAGGTTTGAACCCCTGCCAAGTCATACCAAAGACTTAGAAATATGGTACTGGCAGCTGCCTTGCTTGGCACTCAGGAACGAGAGGTTAGTGTTAGGACTGACTGGCCTGGTGTCAAGATAATGTGCCTGGGTGGGATTGTGCTTTCTTATAAGGATTTTAGTTACACCTACATAACAAGTGTACCATGAATAGTACAGAATATGCCCACCCCTCTTTAATAATCCTCTATATAGGTACTTGTAGTGTATGGCTGATTCTGACAACTACCAATGGGTTTCAATGACCTTGACTTGAACAAAAAATATATGTACATTACTGTGCAGAAATCTTGCCATAAGTTTGAACTTTGATGCTGAGACACCAAAATTTTTAAATTTTTTTTCTATACCTTAAAAGCAAGACATCAACAAAGTTTGGACTAGTAACTTACTTTAGAAAAAACGATTGTGCACAACCCATTTTCTAAGCAGCACCTTGACTTCGGACCTTTTCACCTGCAAATTACTGGGCTTCTTTCTTACCCAATTTGTTAAGCTATATACAAACACAAGTGAAGGTACACAGTCTACAACTGAAATTATTTTTGAGAAAGTGAAAGCCATCCACAAAGTTTATTCCAGGTCTCATAGCAGAATTAAAGTTATTGTGCAGGAACCATTTTCTTCAAGCCACAGTAACCTAACCTTTGACCCCAAAACTTGTAGGCTTTTTCTTTCTAATGTCAAGTGCAAGCCACCCACAAAGTTTGGTCAAAGTCTATGACGTAAAATTAATGTCATGCAGAAACCATTATTTTTTAGTCAGTGACCTTGATCTTTGACCTTTTTACCCTGAAATAAATACATTTCTTCTGTATCTCAACTGCATGCAGTTTGTGGTAAATGCTGAAGAACTCAAATTATTCTGTGTAAATGAAGATAAATGTCAGGATATTGTGTGCCTTATGGCTGGCATACATAAACAGCTGAAATGCCTTCCATAATTAATATACTCCAAGCCTTGAAGAACAATATGAAGTTCCAATCCAGCAAACATGATGATATGGTTTTACGGTATATAACTATTCACACAGCTACAAGCAGTACACATCCAGATCTGCACATAAATGTAAAACAAAATGATAGCAGAATGACCTGTGGACCGTCAGTCAATAAATTAGTTTATAAGACATTCTTACTATCACTGATTTTGTACATCAAATGTTTATTCTATCAATGCCAATCTATTTGAATCACATCAGTTATTTCTATGGTCAGACTGAACAAAGGATTAATTGAGAAACTGCATATGAAAAAAATAGTTTGATGCATTTGCAACTTCTTGATCAATTCTTGTTTTCTAAATAGACAATGCGGTCTGAATGACAGCTATCATTATACATCAAGGTACGATCCACAAAATTGATGTTCAGCTAAGTGATGTGCAAGAAAATGTGCACCAAACCGATCAATCTTTAAGTGATTTTGTAATGCTTGGATATGTAATTATTTAAAAATATTAATTTCTCAAGGAAGTTAATTACTCCAACATTTCCCAAGTGATCATCCTCAATTCTGGATGGATATGTACTATACATAAACAAATGTTGAATATGGAGCAAAATTCAGGTCCCATTCTTTCCAAACATGTCTCTGCTAATCTGGGTATTCCAAGTTTATTTCACATAATTTCATTGAAGTTTATTTCATACAATTTATTTCCAGCTTTCAGCCGGGACTCATTCTCTTAAGATTTGAAACACAGACACCCTGTTCTTCAATTTCTGAAGCATTCAAAGAATACATGGTATGAATTTCAAATTTATGATTTTCCAATTTAAATAAGATGGTAAAAGAAATACGGCACTTGAGCGATGACAGCATGTCCTTTATGAAATCTGATCAAAAACTGGCAGTTACTACTCCATGGTGAGTTATCAATTAATTTCTTTTAAACTATAAATTTAGCAAATTTGTGACACAATTTTTGCTATTCTTTCACTGGAAAAATGCACATCAGACACGGTTTTGAACAAAAAATATTCAACTGTATCACTGATTTCACAAAATGAAAGCCTCTATGTGATATAAAAAACTCATTCTTATGCAAGAGAAAGTCCATGTACAAACCTCTTCATCCTGCATCAGCTGCACTGGATCAAGGGTACCAGTCATCAACAATGATTCATACTGGAAAAGATTAAGACACAAGATTATTAATTTGTACTTATGCATAAAACAAGAGGTACTGGATAATTGACAATTAATATTAGAGTTGTGTGACTCATTTTAATATCATTGCATTATGTTAGATTTTAATTTTCATCTGGAATGCAATTTGCATTACCAACCAGGTTTTGTTGTTGTTGTTGTAGGTTTGATGCCATTTTTCAGCACATGGTAGGTTATTCATGGCAGGCAGTACAACTGGTGGAGGAAGAACCCAGTAAGGACCACCCACCCAGGGGGAAGCTACTGCTAAGCTTTCTCAAATACCCACATTGGCCAAGCCCATATATACAGAACTGAGATGGCAGTGATAGGTAAAGGCAAGCACTTTAGATCACTCTGCCTCCCAGGGACCCAACAGATTTTAAATAAACAGTAGGTTGATCCATGGGCCAAATATCTGTTTCATTGCTAGACCTACAAGATTTTGGTCACATGACACCTTTGGCAAATTATCCAGACTTATTGTGAAAAAGTTTAAGACAGCTGATGCAAGCTCAGTGGAAATTTTAGATATTTTCAATGTACATGCCTAGAAGTTCACATTCAGCAAATAATTCTAACAACTGATATTGTATAGCACATTTTGCAATACCAATCTTAAGTGGTTTTATTATGAAAAAAATTTCAGAAATCTTAATGGGGCTTTCGCATTTTATATTGAAGATCAAAAGTATATTTCAGATCTTGCAAACAACTTGTTGATTCAACTAGACAAAACAACATGTCAATACATGACTATATCTGAATGTCCTCATGATGTGAATATATGTACATATTCTTCATCCTGCATTTTCTTTCAAATTTTGTTCTTGTTATGAATTTAATGCAACTTTTCACCACATGATAGCCCATACATGGTAGCCAGTATATTTGATGGAGGAAAAACCTGGAAAAATCCCAGGAAGTTACTGGCAAATGTTTTCACATACCGATGCTGGCCAAGAAGCCCAAGACACAAACCCATGTGACAGAGGTGAGATATTAGTGATCTGTAAAGTTGAGAGCCTTAGACCACTCTGCTGCCCATGTGTTTATGTCTTTGGATAAACATCACTGCATGTGAGATATAATGCACAGATGAAAGTATACTGGAGAAAATAATTTTAAAACATCATTCATTTCAACAATCTCTCAAGTTCTTGAATTTTTTGGCCAACAGATATTTGGCCATGCCTGTTGATTTTAGACCTTGTAGGTACTTAGCACCTTTTCAGATGAGGTTCAAACACAGCCATGAACTGAGGTTCTTGACCTCTGACCTTGAACCTTGCGCATCCGACAAGGATCAACTATCTACTAACAGTGGAATAGGAGTCTGATGCTGATACAAGGTGACACTGTCATTTTGAAAAGATCTAACTATAAATGCATGCTAGTGTGAGCAATGTAAAAACTGAACCAGAACAACTCTGACAGCTTTAACTCCAAATATGAGCTCTTTATATACATTTCCAAACCCCTCCCATCTCCACTGTCCCAACCTCAACCCTCAATTGTAGAACATAACCAATAGTTCATACCCCCAACCAAGGGGTTTCAATAAAAAACAAAACAGCAGGGAAAGTTAAAAATGTAGCAAAGATGGTCCAGGGGGCTTGAGGGGTAATAAGAGGGCTATGGCTCACAGAAGGTGAAATGGTGAAAGTCTATCATCTTAAGACTGTCTATCCCTGATGGAGAAAAGTGAAAATTTATATCACACTTGGTGGGAATGTGATCTTATGGCTTCCATTCTATTAATGTACATGTATCATGCGTAATTATCTAGTTTAGTGATATTGATAATGAACCATTTCAATACATATGTATTCACATTAGCAACTTAACTGATAAAATATATGCTGTCAAGTCAGGGGTTTTTTTAGGTCAAAAATATTTTAAAAATACAGAAATTTTCTTAAGTACATAAATCTCTTACAAGTGAGTATTTACAGGATTTAAAGACTTATCAATAATGACAAAACTCGGAACTCATAGTTGTCTGAAAGCTTCTGAAAGAGCTATACCCTGCAAAGTATATCTCCAACAAAGATGAAAGTTTCTGTGTAAACTAGTAGAATATATGGCCTACTCCATCCTATATCCTCCTTTAAATGTTCATCATACAATGAATGAATGACTTTTGAATGAGGAAAAACATATCACCTAATGCAAACTGTTTTGAATAAGGTATAACAGACCCTTAGCAAGGAGGAAAAGTAAAATCTACCTGATCACCTCTTGGACTGCTATCACAGATTCACTTTCTTTGATATTTGTTTATCTTCATGGCAAAGATACATTCAAAACATGCTATGAATCTATTTGCGAGAGGAAGCTTCTTTAGTAGATGCTTTACCAATCTTGAGAAAAAAAAATCAGACAAAAGTGATTTCTCCTGCTCTTCTGGTTTAAACTTTTACAGAAATTTTAGTCATCAATTATATGCTGGGTTGAGCATCCTTGATACCTGCATCATGTGACTGTTGATAACAAATGATGAAAAGAAAAAAATGAATATTTCAAAAGCATCACCATACAATAAAAAATAAACACTACACTATTAAATACTACTATCCACAAGAAATGCTGATAAACAATATACAAATATTAAAACAAAAATGGAGTTCAAAAGGAACAATTTATTCGAATAAATTGGCCATTTACCATTCATAAAACTGATGGAAAAAAAGAGGACTTTATGGGAAATTTTGCAAAACTAAATTCATGTGAATTTACTATAAAATATGCTTTCTCCTTTGAATACATTCCTCAATCACATCAAAAAAATTAGGAGAACAGGTGGAAGGAATGCTGAGCATCCTGTCTATACCTTGGGTAACCTTACTGGGAAGAAAGGTAAGATTCCCTATGTGAACAATAACTCATTCTGCTGCTTAAAGTAACACAACCTATGGTCACATGATATATGACAGGTTAAAAGGGTGATTATTTAAGTCTTCCTACCACAAAAATTCACTGCCAAATCCAGCGAAGCTAAGAGACTATTTTGGTTTAATTAGGTCTGATGTCTCTGCAAAGATAATCCATATAATAAAAACTCGAGAAGGTTGACTCTTTGTGCCATCCAAAAGCTTCTATGATGTCTCAGCTCAAAACAATGCATTCAAATGCAAGGCTTGCAGAGATCAGTATGGAGGTCCTTCTTGCTCTTGAGATTCTCTCCACAATCGAAGTCTGAATTCTTCCTCTCACAAAGCTGTCATGACAGAGTCAAGCAAGAAGCAGAAGACAGTCCAGGCAGGGGTGAAATACCTCTGACTTTGGTTGTTTGGGAAGATTCAGTGTGGCCTTCATCTTTCTGGGTAGGTCTATCGATAGCTTGAGTAGACCATTGACCCAGGACTGGTCCCATCTGACAGGGGCCACCAGAATTGTCTTGTAGTTCTGTCCAAGAACTCTCTATTAATCTGGTACTAAGACTGTGGGGGTGAAGTGTAAGCAAAATCAGTAACCTCTCCCAAATGACTGACAGCATATCCATGGCCCAAGCATCAAGGTCAAGAACCAGTCAGGCAATGGATGTCAGCTCAGGTTCCACCCTGTCTCAAACAGGATGATAATTGCATGTCCCCCAAAGCAAGACTATTCTGTATGAAAAATCTGACCCTGTATGAACAGAATATCAGCCAGAGTACACATGGAATGTGAGATCTGAAGTTGGTACACCAATGAAGAAACTGCCAAACCTGCATGCACAAATTTATTTATTTGGTGCCCCACTCCCCCATTTGGGGAGGCAGGTCACCACTACAGAGTTGTCCTACATAATCAAGACTGACTTCCCACAGAGTTGGTGCTTCCAGTGCTGAAAGGCATTTATGATAGCTTTCATTTCCTGAAGGTTGATGTGAAGAAGCCATTCCCCTGGTCCCTACTGCCACTGACCATATCGAAGCCTAGAAGCAAGTGGGCTCCCCTAATGTATACCCATCTCCTTTTGGAAATGAACTCCATGAATTCTGATCTGTATGATGTGGGCATTACAGAGATGATCTGTATGATGTGGACATGACAGAGATGATCTGTACAATGTGGACGTAACAGATGATCTGTACAATGTGGACGTAACACATGATCTATACAATATGGGCATGACAGATGATCTGTACAATGTGGACATGACAGATGATCTGTACCATGTGGACATGACAGATGATCTGCACAATGTGGACATAACAGAGATGATCTGTAAAATGTGGATATGACAGAGATGATCTGTACGATGTGGACATGACAGAGATGATCAGTACAATGTGGACATGACCAATGACCTATAGGATGTGGACATGACAGAGATGATCTGTATGATGTGGATATGACAGAGACAAACAAGACTGAGATTGGTTATAAACTCCATACCCAGATGGACAGAACACTGGGATCAGATTTTTCCCAGTTCACTAGAAATTGAGATGATCTAAACAAAATAGAAGATCATTTCTGGAGAAAAGAGAACTTACCATTTAGCCCAGATATGCCACCACTGCTGAAAAGATGCTGACCAGAACAAGGTGATATCACAATCCATCATTTTGGTGAAGACCCAGGGGTGATACTTAGAGAGAAGGGAAGGACTCAAAAGTGGTAAACTTTGTTGTGGTAAACAAACCAAAGAAACTTTTGCAATGCTGGGTGAATAGGGACAAGAAAGTAGGCATCCCTGAAGTCAAGACTAGCGAGTCAGACAGACCTGGATTAACCAAATCTAAAGCCCCTCTGAAATGACTTGGGTTACTCCATCTGCTTTGTGGAAATAGGTTGATCTAATATGATCAAAACTGCAGGAGTCTGGTGCCCACCAGCAGGCTGTCCAGTCAATCAGTCAACTGATCCACCAATAGGAGATAATATACTCCCAACGTGTAAATGTAAACAGTTTGTTAGTATGTTCTTATAGATGGACCAGTTGGTCAGAAGACTGTATGTGCCTTGCAGTCCATCTGGCTAGTATGGTATGGTCGGTATGGCCAGACAACTATGCAGTCTGTCTTGATGGCTGGCTTGCCAGTCAGTGCCGACTCCTGACCACTGTAATCATACATAGCTTATTAATATGCCTAAGCCAGTCAGTCAGCAATCAAAACAGCATACTAAAGTCAATATATGCTTTGCAGTCTGGCAGGCTGGTGCAGTATGGTTGGTATGAACCATCCATCCATACAGAATTGGTCAAATTGCAAATCTTCACATCCGGTTTCCTTTCTTAATATTTTCATGCATAGACAGGATAAAAGATCTGTTTGTGAGCCATCATGTCTCACTGGCAGGGTTCTAGGCTTAGTCCCTGTGGTAACTGCGAAAATATTAATAAATTCACTGGATTTTACAATAATGTTGTATGCACCATATAAAACAACATTTTGACTAACTGTATCAGTGAAAACGAAATACAGATGATTAAATTTAAGTTATACATGTTAGAGAATTGAACTGGACTGTCAGGAGTACAGCCTAGCACATGGCAGCGAAAGTAATAATTGGAAAATCTCTGTATAATGGTAGCAACCTAGTGGGTAGAAGGGGGAGTTAACCTGAAAGAGTTGCTTCCCCTTGTATGTATATGTATTTGCCTGCCTCTCTCTCTCTCTCTCTCTCCACACACGCACACACACACACAGAAAGACATTTTTAATCCTTCCATGAGGGATTGACTCAGAGGTGTAATGTAATGAGGTATTTGACCAATTTCATCTGTTCCTAGGGCTGGCAATCTGATTAAAATCAGATCTCCACTGTTATACATGAAGATCTGAGAGTGACTGCTTAGGGGTCATGTTCTGGTAACCTATGTTATTACCGTAATTGCTAATTTTATCAACCAATCAGATGAAGTCTTGTATCTTCACATTTGGAGACTAAGCAGTGTGGATGATGAGCATGAATGTGTACTGAATGATTTGATTCACTTTCAGATTTTTGAAAGCTGCATTCAAAGGTCACCAGAATAACCCTTGAACAGTCATCATCAGATCTTCAGGTGGGACAGTGGAGATCTGATTTTAATCAGAGAGCAGGGCTGGATTCAGGAGATAGCAGGCTTATATTCCCTAATGTTAATATGAAGAGCAAATGTATTCAATGGAGATCTTGACTGCCTAAATGTGAAGAAAAAAAAAAATCAGGTGTTAGAAAGAATAATATGGAAAGTAATCAAACTTGGATGTTTTATTATAATACACAAGTTATAATCAACAATAATCACCTTAAGAAGTGAACATCACAGTACATATTGCCTGTGTATTGAGTTACAGGCAAAGTGCACTTTATATTACTGGATATGTACTGAAACCTACATATTATAAATGAATGAAATTTATTTTTAATAGGATTGGACAAGTACACTCACTTTAAATATGTAACAACATGTGTGTGGTATTCATGTTCGTTCTTATATGTTGTGTTTAGGTCAATCTGTAAGAAAACATTTTTCGTGTCGATAATCTCTAGTACGAACTGTATATTTGTAAGCACCCGCTAGCCTATTTCATTTAGTCTCTGCTTCATGCCACTACCTCTGTAAAACTCTGGCAATTGATGATTTTTTTTCAGCCAAAAGTTGAGTGTGTGCATTCTTTCCTTGATTAATGGCACATGATCACCACTTCAGACTGTGTGTGATTGTGTGTAAAACGAAAGCGACTGAATCTTAATGTTTCTCTTTGATGGCAATTGAATTTTATGTCTAGCATAAATTTCTGCTGATGCCAAATCATAAAAGGCATCTTTGAGACTTAAGCTGAACTGTATCAACTGGAATAAAACAAGTCTAGACTCTGCCTGAACTGTATCAACTGGAATAAAACAAGTCTAGACTCTGCCTGAACTGTTTCAACTGGAATAAAACAAGTCTAGACTCAGTGACTCTGACTCTGAACTGAACTGTATCAACTGGAATAAAACAAGTCTAGACTCTGCCTGAACTGTTTCAACTGGAATAAAACAAGTCTAGACTCAGACTGAACTGTATCAAATGGAATAAAACAAATCATGACTCAGACTGAACTGTATCAACTGGAATAAAACAAATCATGACTCAGACTGAACTGTTTCAACTGGAACAAAACAGGTCTAGACTCAGACTGAACTGTATCAACTGGAATAAAACAAGTCTAGACTCAGACTGAACTGTATCAAATGGAATAAAACAAGTCTAGACTCAGACTGAACTGTATCAAATGGAAGAAAACAAATCATGACTCAGACTGAATTGTATCAAATGGAATAAAACAAATCATGACTCAGACTGAACTGTTTCAACTGGAAGAAAATAATCATGACTCAGACTGAACTGTATCAAATGGAATAAAACAAATCATGACTCAGACTGAACTGTATCAACTGGAATAAAACAAATCATGACTCAGACTGAACTGTATCAAATGGAAGAAAACAAATCATAATTGGATGAATCATCTAAGAATGAACAGTGATCAATTATAAACTTCAAAGTGAACTTTTCTGAAATTTAGGACATGCGGGCTGTGATTCCTGGAAAAGAAATACAAAAATCGGCCTCTAGCAACTTCTAATAAAACCCCTGCTAAACCTATCACATGTACACGTATTATATGTCTTCTTGTTATGACAGCATATTATGTTTGATAACAAAACACGTCCCTGGGAATTTTGGTATATCTGACCTTTCTCAACACCATCCTGGTGATCCCAGTGAGTGACCTAAAACTAATACTCCTCTTGGATATTGTTACCATTTGGTCAAGTACAATACCAAGTTTGGTGACATTTAAAAAGGCTGGGTGGACAAATATAGGACATTACAATGTTCCTGATATTTTTTAAACTATTAGGAATATGATTATAACCAGTGCTGACTGCTGTAAACTGGGAAAACTTTCTGGGTGGTGTAATTGGGGAAAAGGCTATGACTTTTGTGCATCTAAAGATGAGAAGGGAATTGTGAAGATTCATGCAAATAAAATTCTGTTTATTCACATGTGGTGTCATGCATCATTTTATTTTGCAGGTTAGGAGGGGCTAAATTCTAAGCAATATGAGTTACCTGTACAGTTACCCTATCCCATTTGCAACTGGCAAATAAACTGCTCTTTGAAACACCAAGAAGCTTAACGATTACACAGTATATACAAGTCATGACAAACTGCAAACCACAGAGACCCAGATCTGCCATCAACAAATGTGCCCACATATCTGGGTCTCTGAAATTTGCTAAGAATAATCAGTACAACAACACAGACCCTAATCTGTCAGCGCCTTGTGTACTGGCTCATTTGAGTCTATGATGTTTACAGTATTACTTGACTTAAAAGTAAATATATAGAGTACATTTTCTGTCATGAGAAAAATACAATACCTGATCATTTGTACCAGAATTATACACCTCTGTGTCATCCTGTCCTGAAACCTCCATGTCAGCATAATTTGATGATGGCCTGTAATTTGCTGAAATATGACCTGATCTCTGTGAGAAAGAAGCATTAAAATTAAGTGGGGCATCTGCATCAGGTTGCTTCACAGGTAATGTTGGTATGTCACTGTCATCCATTGCTGAGGACAACATGTTCATTTTAGGAGCTGGAAGATTTATTGGAGTCCGTGTACATAATGATGGAGGAAGAGGAACAGTGGGCACATCACTATTGTCTGTCCATCTGTCTTCTGAGGCTGATGACAAAGGAGTGCTAATATGTGCAAGTGATCCCAAACTCTGTTGAACCCTTTCATCCGAATCAAGGGAAAAAAAATTTGACGAACCAACATTTTTACCATGTTCCCCATCCTCCTCATCACTGTCGCTGTTATATGTTGCAGTAACCAATGCTTTCATTGGAGCTGACATGGTTGACTTTGCTGCTGTTGCTGATGATGATGATGATGTTTTGGGAACAGTTACAGATGCCATTTTCGGAGTGTTCTCCTTCTGTGGTTGTTGCTTCTTGGTTAGGCTGTATGGAAGCAGAACTCTATTAGCCTCTTTCTTGGCAGCATGGACTGGCATGGGTAAAAGGTCTGTCAGGCCACATTTTGTCTGAAAAAGTAAAGAATTGTAGACAAAAACCTGCACTAATTATTCAAGTACAGAAATGAGCAACAATGTAAGCTCTCTGGAGCAAAGAATGCGAAATTTGTGAAAATTTTGGAACTTTGCACAGTTGTTATAGTTTGATCACATAACTGATATCCTGTATAATTTATGATCATTTTGTTTCACTGACAACTGCATCGCACAACCAGTGGTTATTAGATTGCAGTAACTAGCATCCTCCATCTTAGTGAAAACATGAATTCCCATGATGAACTGTATCCATTAGTCTGGTTCCCAACTTCATATGCTTCCTGCTATACACTTCACTACACAACTAGCTAATCAAAAGACCAGACTTGTATAGTTAACAGATTATCAAATTGGCTTGCCAATTTAGGCCAGGCACCAGTGAAATCATTTTGTCTGAGACTATGAGACTATCTTCTATATGAAAATCATCCTAAATTTGTATGACTATAATAAGTCTATATGATGCAACACAATAGTCTTCATTACCTAATGAAACAAGACAACAAAGTATATCCCCTATTTTACCATATTTAGTACAGATACCATATTTACTATATGTAACTCCTTTTCACCATATTTTGATCCCATATCAAAGCAATATATTTACTACAATTAGATGCCATATTTATAATATCTAAGTACCATATTTAAACACTGTATGTACCATACCTGAACACCATATTTACCATATTTAAATACCACATCTACCATATTTGGATATAATATCTACCATACTTGGATACCATATCTACCACATTTGGATACCATTATTTTACCATATTTGGAAACCATATTTACCATATTTGAATACCATATCTACTATATTTGGATACCATACTTACCATATTTGGATACCATTATTTTACCATATTTTTGATGCAATTATTTACTGTATTTAGATACCATTATTTAGCATATTTACAGAACATATTCATCCAAGCATAATGCACTGCAAACTGCTAAAAAGAAACTGATTCACATCTGGAATGGACATATTTTAGTGTGCAGCAGAAACAAGAAATGGAGTAGTCGGAAGCAAAGCTTGCCTGTCTATATATTGACTTAAACACAAAACGTGTACATTTAATGTAACGCCATTGCCATTAATCATAATGACAATGATTCCAGCATAAGCTCTATTGCATTTAGAATTGGCAAGATAAAATGTCATATGACCGCTCCGGTGGCCTAGTGGTTAGAGTGTCCGCCTCAGATGTGGGAGGTCGTGGGTTTGATCCCCAGCCAAGTCATAACAAAGACTTATAAAAACAGTACTAACAGCTGCCTCGCTTGGCGCTCAGTATTAAGAGGTTAGTGTTAGGACTGGTTGGCCTGGTGTCAGAATAATGTTACTGGGTGGGATACCATGCTATATGTCTGCAGCATGATTCCCCAGTGCTAGACATCACTATAAACTGCCATAATGCAGACATCATAGCGACATGACTGAAAAATTGTTAAAGCTACTTTAAAAATCCAAATCACACACACACACACACACACACACACACACACACACACACACACACACACACACACACACACACACACACACACACACACACACACACACATAAAATGTCATGTTTATACAATGCTAATAGTTAAAGACAATATATATCATTTTTTTAATATGTCAAGATGAAAGATCTCTGATACTGACATAGGATAAGAAAATTTGCTTTTTACTGTATACTGGTTCTTATGACCAGCCAGTTCAGAAAAAGAATACAGTCGAACCCACTTATCTCGACCTCGGTTACCTCGCCAACCCTATTAAGTCGACATTTTTGAAGTGGAACCGCCAAATTCTCTCTTTGTCTTAGCATTTTCTCATCGGTTAGGTCGATTCTTTTATGTCGCCGAACCCTAATATCTCGAGCACAAAAGAGGGCCAAATTTTCCACTTAACGTCGGTTATCTCGATCCCCATGACCAATCGCCGGCAATTTTTTTCCCTTATTGGTGACAAAAATGTCCCATCTGGCGACAGACTTTTTGGTTATTTAATTTGTACAAACAATCATGGCTTTCGACTGGATAAATAAAAGGGAGAACGGAAGGAAGCCACAAACTTGACTAAGCAATGCATTGGAATCAATCAGTACACAAATGATCCTTTGTTTGTATCGACAACCCCATCTTAGCAGTGCATTGTTACATCATAATCTGCTTATGCTGACATATGGCCGAGTACTGTATGCTTTGACAGTCAATTATGCTACCGTACTATACCTACAACTGACCGACTTCTGAAGACGCGAATAGAACAGATAAAATTAATGGAATGGCTAATCCTTCTGTTTGTTGGTTGTTACAGACACTTAAACTCCACAAGAAGAAATAGCAAACAACAAATAAATAAGTTTTGCATAATTAAAAATAATTATTTATTTCTCAAAATACAGGAGTGAAAGAATCCCTATATTGGGTGTTAACTTATGCTACAGTAATATATATGGTCCAATATTGCCAGGTGTTGACTCGTGTAAGTTTCATTCGTGGGAATGGAGATCCTATTTTGCAAGAACACGGTCTTTTGATTTTTTAATTTACATGTACTTCTTGCGATTGGTTACGTTTATGCTAGCTTATGACTTACCAATAAAATGATCGTACTATACCTACAACGTGCCGACTTCTGAAGACGCGAATAAAACAGATAAAATTAATGGAATGGCTAATCCTTCTGTTTGTTGGTTGAGATATGATAAAAAGTCAAAACAGATGTTCTATGATGTATGTATCAAGACAAAGTTCGTCAATTAATTTACAACTGGCTGTAATATTTTGAAGAAGGAGTATGTCACCAAACATAAATCCAGGCGGTGTAAATAATATTTGTGCATTTTACTCATTGATTCTTTCCTTTTGCCATCAATCCCGTGTTACGGTTACAGACACTTAAATTCCGCAAGAAGAAATAGCAAACAACAAATAAATAAGTTTTGCATAATTAAAAATAATTATTTATTTCTCAAAATACAGGAGTGAAAGAATCCCTATATTGGGTGTTAACTTATGCTACAGTAATATATACGGTCCAATATTGCCAGGTGTTGACTCGTGTAAGTTTCTTTCGTGGGAATGGAGATCCTATTTTGCAAGAACACGGTCTTTTGATTTTTTAATTTACTTCTTGTGATTGGTTACGTTTATGCTAGCTTATGACTTACCAATAAAATGATCGTACTTGGTTAACTGCGCATGTGCTGAGTTCACGTAGCACGTGATCACGGTCCGTATGGTCGTTCACTCCAATGACAGTTCACTCACTCTTGTTGATCTTGTCTGAAGGATAACATGCTGTAGCTATTCTGTTTATTTTCTCCCTTCTAAAAATGTTTGGAGGTGTTAAGAGAAAACTGGACAATCAGTCAATAGAGAAAAAGTATGAAATCATACTGCAGCTAGAAAAAGGAACAAAACCGGCAGACCTTTGTCGTCAGCATGGCATTCCAGCAAACACCATTTCAGGATGGAAAAAGAAGGCCGACGTGATAAAGCAAATGTATGAGAAGTCTGTCTTTGATCCAGCAAGAAAAAAACTTAGAGTGGCTGAGCACAAAGATGTCGACAATGCAGTGTTTCAATGGTTCACAAATACGCGAGCAACAAACCTTCCCGTCAATGGTCCCTTGCTGATGGAGAAGGCGGACATCCTTGCTGCAAAGCTAGGACACCCTGACTTTAAAGCAAGTCAGGGGTGGCTGGATCGTTTCAAAAAGAGGCACAACATTGTCTTCAAAGCAATTTGTGGAGAGAGCGCTGCGGTTCAACAGAAACAAGTGGATTCATGGCTGAAGACTCAAATGCGCACAATTTTGGATACCTATGAGACTCGGAACATTTTTAATGCTGATGAAACTGGGGTGTTTTGGAAATGCCTTCCAGGCAAGACAATGGAATTTCGTGGGGAGGCTTGTCACGGTGGAAAAAAGTCGAAGGACCGACTTACAGTGCTAGTTGCTGCTAACATGGATGGAAGTCAAAAACTCCCGCTCTACGTTATAGGAAAGTCCAAGAATCCCAGATGCTTTAAGCAGACCAAAGTTCTCCAATGTGATTACGATGGCCAGCCAAGAGCCTGGATCACAGGAGATCTATTCAGTGCATGGGTGAAAAAGTGGGACAGGAAGTTCCAAGCAGAGAAAAGGAAGGTGGCACTGATCATGGACAACTGTAGAGCTCATCCGGATGTTCCTGGTCTTAAGGCCATTAAGATCTTTTACCTCCCACCGAACACAACGAGTAAGCTCCAACCAATGGACCAGGGGATAATCCAAGTGCTTAAGGTGTACTACAGGAAAATGTTGATGCGCCAATACCTGCTCCATGATGAAAAGAAGGCACAGTACACCTCTTCCCTTCTAGATGCAATGAACTTCCTGAGATCAGCCTGGAATGACGTGAAGAAGGAAACAATCTCAAACTGCTGGATGCACTGCATCATTCAGGATATTTCCGATGAGTTTCAGGCACAGTGCCGTGCAGCCGCAGAAATGGCGGAAAAATCAAGCCTTACAGATGCTATCTTGGAAGAGGAGGCACAGGAGTTAGCCATCACTGTCCAGGAATTCCGAGATTACATAGAAATCGACAAAGACGTTGTTACTGATGGCGTGATCACCGATGAAGGCATTGTATCAAGTGTGCAGTCAGCACAGGCAAGCACATCTGCATGCGGCAATGACAAAGAAGATGATGAAGATGCGGACGAAGATTTGGAACCAATTCCCTCAGCTGGTGAGGTGGTAGAAATGCTACAGAAAATTCGACGGTATGGTTCTTTTGTAGGAGATGAAACTGTTTTAGACAGCATAAATAATATTGAAGCATTTGTTTTCAAGCATACTGTTAAAGGCAAAAAGCAACAAAGCATTTTAGACTTTGTAAAGAAACCATAGTAACCGCGTGTACGATACTTTTCAGAGCTGTCAGAGTGAAATGACTCGCGAATTTAATTTTGACACTGGTTAGCTTTTTGTAAAAACGAACTACACCCTGCACGTTTTTTTTGTGATTTTGTGAGCAATCTTTGTGTTTGCAATGTTGGAGAATATAATAAAGGTTTGTATCGAGAATCGATGGTGGTTTGTATTGTATACTAGTAAATCTCTGCTGTTAGTTGGTGCACATATGCCTTTTGTTGTTAGCAAACATGTATGTACATTTTTATAGCATGCCGATCGCTTCATCAAACAAATCGCGGCAACACTGTTGTGTAAAAAAAACATCCAAAAACACGTGCATGTACATTCTCATTTATTAACGCACATCATGTACATAATGAAATTTCAAGCACATGTTAATATATTGCCGCCATATTGGTTTTCGTTTATCTCGATCATCGGTTATCTCGATGCTTTTTGGCAAACCCCTAGGCCGGCAACATAACCGGGTTCAACTGTAAATTCAAAAATCTGAACTACTTCTTTGTTTTCTTTGCCTTCAGTTATTCTCAAAGTAGTTTAAAGATCAACAACCAATACTGACCTCTATTGACTTCTAAATGCATTTATTGACTTCTAAATGCATTTATTGACCTCTAAATGCATTTATTGACTTCTAAATGCATTTATTGACTTCTAAATGCATTTATTGATCTCTAAATGCATTTATTGACTTCTAAATGCATGTATTGACTTCTAAATGCATTTATTCAAAAAGTAAACATGAATTGCAATTAATCCATCTTGACTGCATTACTTTGCTGAGGTAAGTAAGCACCAAGTCTATGCATGCATAATAGGAGACTAATAATGGGAAATAATCACAGACAATCGTCATATTAGATGTACATAGTGTTCACAGCTAAACAAATATATGCTTTTAAGAATTAAATAAGCAACAAGTTTTGTGTAGAAGTGGCATTTATTCCACTGATAATGTTGACTGAATGTTATTTTGAATCCATTTGTTTGGACAGCAACTGTTATGTTGATCTAATGTTATTCTGAGATCCAATTTTGAAGACAACAACTGAAACAAGTTGTGGCATCATTTCTAAATCAATGGCACATCTTCATATTAGACATCAAAAATTTAAAGAAATTTTTAAAAATCCCTCAAATAAAATATATTATGGTGCTATAGAGGTGGATGATGAGAACTAGTTCATTACTGTGAGGACCTCAGCTGAATTGGCCTATTCTTTGAAATGGTCTAAATGACAAGCTATTAATGACAGAACAATTTAGTCAGCAGTTTCATTTAGATAAAGAAGCAAACTAATCTTGATATGAAACTACTGAAACTATGCAGACACTGATTTCAAAGGTGAAATAATGTTTAGATTACTGGTGACTCTCAGACCCATAAAAATGGGGCAAACTTCTCTGCCCTCTATCCCCCTCATAACAAACCTTGTTTAAAAAATAAAACAAAATTAACAGCACAGCAAGCATGATATGGTGAGAATTAATATGTGTGGTCTTTATAATTTAATGATAGACTGTACTTACATTGGAAGGTTTAAATTTCTTCTTGACTGGTTCATCTGTTTCCTCATCTGAGTCCTATAGAGTGTACAGATTTCAATGAATATAAAGTATGGATACAGAGCACAGTCAAAACTAACAAAAGTATTGGTAATTAAAATGATGGCAACCATTACAGTATTCTTGTATTTCTTCCTTTCCTAGAAAATAAATTGGCTATGCACGTACCTAACTTGCAAAGAAGCAAAGAATATTTTAAGTTCTTTTATTTTCATAGGTCTTGATTTTTGTGGTTTTAGAAAAAAAATCAGTTTCCATCAGTACATAGAGCCATACATTGGAGAAGGGATACTATTAATTGTACAAATGGAGTGTTATTTGTTGGATCTTTAAATATGTGGTTATGGCAAACATGAAATCCACTGAAAATAGCAAATTCACAGTTAAGTTATATTTGTTTTGTAGTGTAGTACATTGCTAAATATAGATATATGGTACTGAATTTGATGCAATAACATTCATGTTACATCTCAAAGTTTTCCAAAACTTTCAAAGTTATTATAGGTTGCTCATGTTACTTAAATTTCAAACATGAATATGAATTGAGGTAGTTTGTCATGGGTACTGTTCAGAAAATAATTTTTGGTACTGAAAAAAATTTTAATTTAAGTCACCAAACGGATCCTATTATGATGGTTTTCTCAACATCATTGAAAATATCCAACTGATGTGGTGACTGGGTGATAATAGAGACACCAAAAAAACTTCATTACTTACCAGTTTATGAAAACTGTAACCAATAATGACTAAGAGATTTTAACAGCATACCATTTTTGCTTTTTCACTGAAAATTATGAAACACACTTGAGGCCTCTCCAGAGCAATAATCATCAACTTGAAAGATTTAACCTAACTGAACACTTTACATACATATTCTGCAATTTAAAGTTTCCTGGCCTTTGCTACATCTATGGAAGCATTTTTCTTTCCCATCTGACATGTTTGGAAACATACACAATCTTGTTACATCATCTAAAACAATTAATGTAAGCTGGGTTATTTTTATCCATTATGTAACTCTTACATTTTTATCCATTATATGTTACTCTTACAAATAAGTCATTACTACAAATGTTTTATTTATAGCATTTCCACCAACTTTTGTACTAAATTATCCATTTCAGTCAAACCTCCAGTCGAGAAAGCTACAAACAAAAGCCATAAAAAAGGAAGATCACTGATTGGCCAAAAGAATTTGAACATTTCTAGAGCATTACCCCAACTAGATTCAACCAATCAGTTATTATCTCCCCATTATCTTCTTTATAAATAGATTACAACAGCATGTTTCAAAAATGTACAGCATATTTTATACATTGCCACCCTAAAGTAAAGATGTAAGAATTAAATTAGACGACTTAAAATACTTATTTTGAATCCAAATTTGCAACATGTTTCTTGTGACAAGTAATTACATACTTACAGTGATACCTGTTGGCATCTTCCATTTCACATCAAAAAAGCTTCAGTTTTGAATATACTGGATACCTGGGGCAACTGTACCCCATGTGTGAAAGCTCATTGAAAGTGAAACTTCTCCGAATCAAAATGATGCCTAAATTTCTCAAAAGTGTCAATATAAAATTGCAAATACCATTAAGAAATTGAGGGTAAGTTGTGAAACTAGAACATATTATGTTCATAATAATTACCTATTTCAGTATCAAGCTCTGATTGGGTAAATGAGCAAAACAAAGTGAAGTCCTTCCTTTGTGACCTTTTCTTAACTGACAACAAGTGAGAAAATTAGGCAAAGGTTATTTATAATTGAGGCATGCCAAATTTTAAGCAATGTTGAACTTCAGCACTTATTAATGGTAGCAAATGCACTCATATTTATTCTCAAGGTGTGAATCTACATCTATCTATTCAGCCCAGGGAATCAGTACATAGTAAAGTTTTACTCTGCCCACCAATTTTTACCTGGTCAGGATGAAAGGATGAGTGGTTGTCCTGAGCTCTGCAAGTGATGTGAATTTCACTTTGTGACATGTGTAAGTAAAATGATAGAATCCAGGACGACTACATCTCCCAAATCAAACCCTAATGTGGACCCTGGTTATTGTCTTGTTTCCATGGATGTTACAATTATCCTGTTTTTTAAAGGTTTTTGCCCATTTTAGTTCGATTAAAGCAGATCAATTTGGGTTTCAACAGACCCCTCTAAAGTTAATTAGTGCTGCACACTGAGCATGGGCTCACAAGTTTCCCATGGGCAAGCATTTTTATCAGGAAAAATGTAAAAACTACACGTTTCTTTAGCGGCTGTCCATACTCATCGATGTTGGCACTAGCAGTTGCCAAAGTCACTAAACATGATAAAAACTGTGAGATGGTAACAATCGTTCATTTTATAACAATGTACAGGTATCCACTAACTTACACAATTCTGACTTAAGTGAATTTCTTATTAATGCAATTTGATATGAATATTTCTTAAATTTAATTTTTGTAGAGAAGAATAAATAATACTGAAATTATTTGTCTAAAATAAAAATTTGGATTTGGAACTGGCTAAAATAAGTATATTAAAGTTAACTAAATTACGTATTTTTCAATGAAAATCAAAGACAGTGAAACCAAAACTTTTGAGTTATGTGATTTCAAGTTACAAGACCACTCTCTGGAATGCAACAAGTTGGAGAACAGCTGTATCTGGCAACGAAAACATTCATTGCTGGTGGAAATTAGCCCGGCTGCAATGTAAGGTCTTTGACAGCTGCTAGTACAGCATATTGTCAAGTTAGAGTCACACCTATGACAAAGAAAATTTAATTGTTTTGTGGTTGAATTACAAAAGGGACTAAATTTATACCAAATAAAATTTGCCATTTAATTAATGATTTAATCATTTTAAAAGAAAAGTAATTAGGAGAACATGGGCATTTATTATTAAATGCTGGCAGATAAGGAGTGAACACAAAAGTCAAATGAGAGCAAGATCCAGAATGGAAAACTCCATGGTGTAGCTCATTTCAGGCAAACTAGATATTCAAACACATTAACTTTTCGGGAGTTACCTGAGTACATGAGTACATGATAAAATATTTATTACAATAACATAAGTGTCCAAGGAAAATAAGACAGTATAGTGCAGACCACATAAAGAGGCTAAACTGTTGAAGCAAATAAGATTATGTTTTTAGCATTACAACAGCATTATACGCAACAATTTTCCTTTGTTCCTTCAAAATGTTGCACATTCCCCAAATCTGGAGAGTGAGGACACAGTGTTCCCTACCCTTTAGATCTTAGGCGCAATGCTGGTGAAGAGACCCTGCTTCCAGGACCTTCCGTTTTTGGTCCTGGAGTGTCAGTTTACAAAACTGCATCTATAGTTTTATATATTCTGGTTTCTCAGATCTGGAGGAATTATGTCACTGGACTTCCATTTTCAAAATCCTACAAAGTGTTACATTTATAATGACAACTAAAACACTAACACCAGTTGGCAGGGCAGGTATGGTAATCTTGACAGGCTGATGAACTTTCTTGGATGGTGGCTTTGGCACATCAGCCATCTGTGATGCCTTTGGTTTCACTTCATCCTCCAATTCATCTTCTACTGCTAATTTCTCATTGTGCTCAGGCCTTTTTGGCTTGGGGAGGCCTAGGAATGAAAACACCAGAAAATAATAAAAGCTTAACTTCAGAGTTACAGAAAAGCACATGCTCAATATTTAGTATTCACTCTTCACCAAACTCTAATTTGATGCATATTTGGTATATTACTATAGCTTATCAAAATTTTAACATCATACTTATCTTAGTTAAACCTTAAGCCTAATCAAGCTCAACTCCTAATACAGTCTTCAACAGATCTTTTTGTACACTGCACAAGACCTGTCAGAATGCTATGTCTGACATATGTTGAATTCTGGTAGAACAATGATAATCAAATCATGACCATTATATTATTTTCAAATGTATACAAATTTAAAATAATTTACAAAAGGGAATAATTATCAATCACTCATAACAATAAAGGAAGTCCTAAAGTTAACAGTTTCATGTTACAATGCCTTTTCCAGTTAGACTGTATGTATTGTATGGTGGACTATGAGCTTCGTTATCCAAGTTTAATATTTGTTGGACACTACATTTAAGATTATTCAGTGGCCAGCTCTAAATTTAGGAATCTTATAAAAAGCAAATCTGGAGGACCAGGAACATTTGAAAGTTTGTGTCCCTTTTTGAACTGCATGTGAGAGCATGTCTGACTTTAAGTCTCTGGTGCATTGGAGGCAACATTTCAGCTGTTCTGAGAGGTGAATTTTGATGAAATTTGGTGGCAAAGATCAAGGTAAAGGGGCAGGAGTATAGTGGCCAGGATATACATGGCCACTTACTAACGACACCAGTTATTACAGACCTTCAGGCAAGTGGTATGTGTGCCTAACTACAAGACAGATGAATCAAATTTGATACCCGTAAGTCAGCTATAGTTCATGACCCACCAATTACTTTATCTTCTTATAACAGATATGTATAATATTATTTAAAGATGTCTTACAAGACATCATGCAGCATCTTAACCAAAAAAAGCACAATATCTGGCATGTTTAAATACTTTAAATTCAATGTCGTGTCACAACATTATTTTGCCTACTGAATAAAATTATAAACTTTTAACAAATAAATAAATAATTCTTAAATTTGTGCTCATCCTGTGTGAAACTCCTTAAGTTCTGAGAAAGATTATCAACATTTTGTAAAGCAAAGGCTGGTGTGATGTGACCCTGCCTGTCCTGTTTAAGCATGCAAAGTGTTATGAAATGATTCCTTAACAATTTCCAATAGAGACCTGAAACTATGGGATCTGATTGGGGATGGTCTATAGATGTGCACAACCATAGAGAAACTCTTTATCAACAGGAACTGACTAATGCATGGGGCAGTTAAGAAGCATTGCTCTTGCCATGGAGTGAAGCTGCTTTCCATGTACATGTCAGTAATTCAAATCCGAGGTCAACAGCCAATGAATACACAGGTCTCTGTTTTACAGGGGTTTATATTTATTTTTAAAAAAAACAGTGCTCTTAAGAATTTTATTCCATGGATCAATAGAAATTGGATTATACTTTCCATCTGGATAAAAAAGTAAAGTCTAAATAAATTTATTAATTAATACCAAGTGTCACAATAATCCACATGCATAACAAGGGATCCTCCAAAATGGATTATGTCATCATACAGTTCTTCTCACCACTAGTCCTACCATGTAAGACATCTCCAGTGATATTTAATTTTTTGGGTGCAACATCTTTCTGCCTAAATAATAGTGACATATAACGTGTTCCCCTGTCGAATGACTGGGGATTAAGAGGCCAAATTTTCAGGAATATTGAACACAAATAGCAGCACTTACAGACGCTTTTCCAAAAATTAAAGTCATGTTGCTTTAATCATACTTTACTCTGTCTTTTTTGTAACAAATTCAAATTCTCACACATGACAAGCAAATGGACGTGTTTTCAAGTTCCACTGACCTACATTTCAGTTGGCCAGAATGCGATGGAAGATAGGAATGATGAAATTGTTTAAATGGATGATAAGTATCTTGAACGAAATGAAGCTATCTAAAAAACTCTCTCAATATTGGGATATTTATTTTGTTTCGTTAAAGCAACATACTTCAACTTAGTCTGATTTCTGCACTCCTGGCTCCCTGAAAATTTTACTTCTTGTTCCAATGTAAGTTGACCTCAGAACACACTACACAATGCTGTTATTTAGGCACTAAGACAATGACCTCAAAAACAAAGATGTCAGGAGAGGCATCTTGTATTGTAGGACTACTTATTCCCGTGTTAGTCGACCAGGAACAGTCTAAACAACACCATTATTTAGGCAGTAAGACGTCACACCCAGAAACATAACAATCTGGGGAAACGTATTACATCGACTTTTTTGTAGGATTAACAGAAGAAGAAAAAAAGGCAGAGAACAACTTGTTGGTCTTTCTAAACACCCAGCTCCATATCAAAGAGACCTTATCTGAACTTGTTATGCTATGTATGCCGTGTGTAATCGGTTTTTAATATACAATTGAAAAAGGTACTGATAATATTGGCCAATTTGGAAAATGGGTGTCTGACAAAATAGCACGAAAAAAACTGTATAGACTGCCTCGTTCCTCTTTTTCTTTTTTTTTTTTATACTTGTACCACGAAGTGGTGCTACTCATACCAAGAAGAAGAAATGATGCCGATTCTTCAGATACATCTCTCGATTCTCTTCCTTTCTCCGAGTCGGAATCGCTGTCTGAAATCGGAGATGTGGAAATTGAGTCCTGCCTAAAGGAGGAAACATCTTTCGTTTCAGCACGGTGGCTCTCCAAAACCTGTCTCTTATCAGTAGTTAACAGAGAATTTTCAGTTAATTCCTCCGACTCACTCTCATCACTGGCATCATATGCGACTAAAGACATCTGAGTGTCCTTTCCTTGACTTAGGAAGGTATCTTTTCAGATTGGAACAGCCTAAATATAACTAGCTTGATTAAAGATCGAGTACATCCTTGAAAACATATTTGTTTGAGTTTGGACCGCAAACGAAGGATATTATATTTAACTGAATCGACGAAAGGCGGTAAGAAGAGCTAATAAATTTATTGCAATTTCATTAAAGGAAAAGTATTTAATCATCTATGCTTACAACTTAATTTTGGATATCATTCCGATCTGTACTGATATAAGCGGTACTGCAGAAATTGATTACACTAATTATGTAAGAGAAACACCGGCACCACATCCTATACAGAAAAGTTTTGCCTGTGAAAAAGACGTAGGTATAATTTGATCTACGGACGAGATTTCTTTGCGATTTTGTATGACATTTTGCGTAATAAAAAGTGACGGCCACAAATCACATTTTAAAGAGAAACTCACAAAACGATGATTGATAAATGACATAATTATCGAAATGGACATTCTAGTCCATAGTTTCAAAAAATATCTTGGCAGGTGAATTTTCGAGTGCTTTATTCATCTAAAAAGCAAAACACCCTGATTTCAATATTATCATCATATAGGCTTTCTGTGCCTTAGTTTGTTGAGATAGCAAATAGTAGTATTCTGGATGGTGTAAGTATACACACATACACATATAAATAACTGTGTAAATACACACACACAGACACATACACGCATATATATATATATATATATATATATATATATATATATATATATATATATATATATATATATATAAACATCTTAGTTATCAGTGAAATCTCCCAAGACATGGTACTATGGGACAATATGAATGGCTAGAATATAGGGGTTATATCTATATAGAAACATGCTAACAGGTGGGCCAGCCTCAGGGACTATTATTATATATAGGCATGTATACAAAACATGTTGATGCATTCAAACATATCAACATATACCTTACTATAAATAGAGCAGCAACTGAGATAAGTTAATTTTCAGGGGGTTTTTTTAATGGTTTTATATAGTTGCCCATTGTGTATCAAAATTTTCCATTGTGCAGTTTGTGTATTTAGAGTACTTTTATGACAGAAAGTTTAATTCTTTCTTAAAATGAGACATATATGGTCATTCATGATTAAATCAACAGTTAAAAATATATAACTTCAACTGTAATATGAGTTATTCACATCATCAGCCATGTTTTTTAATCTCTTATACAAGCAGAAATTCTCTCTGACTACTGCACTCACTCTTTATCCAATCATTAAACCTGGTCAATGTTGATTCCACTTTTAGACACTCCCCCTCCCCCATCATTAAACCTAGTTAAGATTGCTTCTGTTTTTGGACACTCCTCCCCTCATCATAAACCTGGTTAGATTGATTCTGATTTTGGACACTCCCCCAATCATTGCAGCTGGTCAAGATTAATTCTGCTTTGGGACACACACACTCTCCCCCCAATCATTAAACCTTGTCAAGACTGATTATGTTTATGGACACTACCCACAATCACTAAACCTGGTCAAGACTGATTCTGTTTTTGGACACTCCCCCCATCATAAATCTTGTCAAGATTTATTGTTTTAGGACACTCTTCCCCCTCCAGAGATGATAAAACTTCTACAGAGTTTTTAAAAGAGCACAAATTATATGAAATTGTTCTAAATTTGGTTACAAAACTATTTGCTACCAAAATTCTGTTTAAAATCTTAGTTTTAAACCATTTAAGTCTATGACATCTGGTTAAATTGTGAGACAGTGAAGAAATCTTTTTTCACTCATTTTCATTTAAATTTATATTGTAAAATTCAGAATTCCATTTTTCAGTTGAGGCCAGTTTATCATTTTTGCAAATGAGTGTTTTGTAAATTCTCTTACTGACGTTTTTTGTCCATTATTATAAGTAAAATAAATTTGTGCATACATGGGTATTGTATATTAAAATCAATACTCTACATTAAATTTACTTTTGTAGATTTTACTGGAATCTTTTCATTGGGAGAGAGGCAAATCAAATGGGTTTTCTTCACTATTGACTTTCAGAAGTAATCATTCTTCTGATCCAGACTCTATTAAAATAATCCACCAGCATATAGATATCAACCATTTTAAGGCCACTCTCATCAACCATTTTAAGGCCACTCTCATTAATCATTTTAAGGTCACTATCATCAACCATTTTGTAAAGGCCACTCTCATCAACCATTTTAAGGCCACTCTCATCAACCATTTTTTTAAGGTCACTCTCATCAACCATTTTAAGGTCATTATCATCAACCATTTTAAGGCCACTCTCATTAACCATTTTAAGATCACTCTCATCAACCATTTTAAGGCCACTCTCATCAACCATTTTAAGGCCATTCTCATCAAAATCTTCCATAACTACACTTTTCTTTTAGTATTGTCTCTTGCTCAATTATAAAGTCACTTATACACAAGAGAATCCAATTCTTGGAATACAGTACATGAATCAGCATGATTTTGTAAGCTCATTTTCATGATGCCTAACTTTTAATAACTGTCATTGTACCAAAAGAGGTTAATTGTCTGTTTTGACCACAGCTGCCTGATTTCCCTGATTTTATCTGCATAGTTTTTTTTAACCATATTCGACAGTTCTGTGGAAAATTGCATGCAGCCTAAGTAAATAAATTCAGATGAATCCATGATATTCTGACCAATATGTAATATTACTATCTGTTCTACTTCCAGTCCAGACTGATTTTGGTTTTTCAATATTAATACTAAGGTCTGACAATTTAGAATATTGATACAGTAAATGAAATCCAGTGTCGATTTTAGGGCCTTTTCAGAGTTATCAAGGCTGAGTGCAGTATCATCGGCATACTGTGAGATAAGATGTTCTATATGAACATTCAAACCAGTGTTATGCATATGTAATTTAATTATTTGTTTGTTAGTTTTAAATTATTCTGTTCCATTACATGTTATTGTAATGTAACTTTGTCTACTGGATTTGACATTTTGTTTTAGAAATTCAGTTCAGTTCTGTTTGACCTGACTGTTATAATATAGAAACACTGTATCTAGTAGCTGACCTTGATTCAGAAAAAGTAAGGGTTTTGGTAAACAACTTTTTTTTTATTCATTCCCAGAGTAAGAACCATTGATTTCAGTTAAAGCCATACTGGGAGTATGTGATGTTAGGCATGTAAAAAGCTTCTGTGTTGTTCTGGAAGGGTGACCACATGACCCTCATACGGGAATCTGTTTTGCATCTTAAATTAGTGTATAACTGTTGTCTTGATAGAAGATAGTTGAGTTTGAGCTCTAACAATTGACACTTAAAGGTGTTTTGTTGTGACCAGTTTGAGTTGAAATTTCTATTTTTTGGAATACAATTCTTTTCCCTGGAAATATAAGTGCTCATACAGAATTCTTGGACAAAGACATTCACTGAAATTTATTCAGAATTCCAAACTGGAATATTATTTTCTGTGATTCAACAAAGAAACTGCTGACACATCAGTACGACACTGACTACAACAGACGTCATCGCCTTCCATTTTGAATTTCATCGGGACTCAAACTCAGATTCATTTAGGACTTTTAATAATAGGATTTCTGTTTTTTAATTCTTGGATTAATTTTGGATTTGATTCGTAAAACTTTAAGTTCTTTTTCTCATTTTTACATTGGTTTTCTAGGGAAATAAATTATTTGTTAAATTTTACAAAGCTTGTTGTCTTCACTCTTTTCTTGTTACACCAGAACTACTTTGCAGGATTGCCCAGACAACAGCAGCAACAACAAGGTTGAGACCGATATGGAAAGATACCAACATTGCTTTTGGTTCCAAAATAAGGTTGATGCGCTTGATTGTCATATCCATCTTTCTGTATGCTTGTGAAACATGGATGCTCACATCAGATCAACAAAGAAGGATTCAAACCTTCGAAATGAGATGCTACCGCAAGATTTTTGGCATCTCATACATTGACCATGTAACCAACAAAGAAGTCCATAACAGGATCCAACGAGCCATTGGATCCTATGAAGACCTCTTGACCACTGTGAAAAAGCACAAACTGAAGTGGTACTGTCATGTCTGAAGATCATCTGGACTGGCAAAAGCAATCTTGCAAGGCACAGTACGATTGTGCAGAAGAAGAGGCTGACAGAAAAAGAGGTGGGAAGACAACATTAAGGAGTGGACAGGCATGGGATTTTGAGATTCCTAAAAGGCAGTAGAGAAAAGGGAAAGATGGAGAGAATTGGTTGTAAAGTCAACTGTGGTGCCCCAATGACCTGTTAGGTTAAGGGATTGATGATGATGATGATGATGATGATGATGATATGAACATTTGTTTCCTTTACTAATTGAATTTATTCTTATTATCTGAGTTAATATCTGTGCACACAGCATGAAAATATATTTGGAATGGGGACCACTGTGATGGCAGCCACTTGTAATGTCAAAACAAGATGAACATTGTCCATTTACGATCAAATGCATGATTTAATTTTTTATGAAACAATTTTATCTAAGTTTTAAGTCCCCTCCAAAATTTTAAAAGTCTGGTAATTTATCAGTGAAAGGCCTTGCAGCAGCATTATCAAAAGCCCTTTAGAAGTCAACTAGAACTCCAACTATATTATATCTTTTTTATAGGAAACACGAGATCATATAGTGTATGAACACCAATATATATCTTCCCTTAAATAATCAGTTTGATTGTTGATAATAATTTCTGGAAGAACATGTTTTGGTCTATCTGCAGTACATGCTGATGCAGGTTTGCAAGCTACATTAAGTAAAGAGATTGGTCTCCACTTTTTTTAATATTAGTTTACCCCCTTGTGGACGGCAAGTTATTTACACCTTCCTTATAAACTGGCTGTTGCTCACCAGATATATTTGAACTATTAATGGTCCTGATATAGTATCTATCCACAAGAACTTTAAAAAGCTAAACTGTAAACCCATCTGATCCTAGCATTTTATTATTGGCGTGTATTTTAGGCTTGAAGTTGCTTCAGTTAAAGTTATAGTACCATTAAAAGATTCTTTCTGTGCACCATCTAAATGATGGATATCCCTCTATCTGAGGAGAGACTGAAAATCAGCTGCATCCACTGAATGATAAGAATATAGATTATGATAATAGATGTTTGAGTCTTTCATAATTTCTAACTGGTTACAAATGTACGTCCATTCAATTTTTATAAATTAGTCATCATTTTTCTAAGGTAGGTTCCATTTTCCATATTACAGGTATATTTTAATACCCATTCTCCTTCTTCAATCCATTTTGACCTTGACCTTGATCTTATTCTCATATCTTCCATTTTTTTCCTACAAATTTCCACCAATTTTTATTGCTATATAAAATTTGAAATTTATTAGCTTTATGAACTGGTTCTTAATAATTCATTTCATCAACAAGCTGAGTCTCCATTTGACCTTGTGTTTTTTTTCAAGGACAAGTAAGAGATGGTGTATCCAACAGCATAATTTTTGTTAAAAGTTGATAATTGATATTAAAAAGCTATTTCAGAAGCTAAAATTTGCTTAAATTAGTTGCTTGATTTGAACAAATGTAATGACTCTTGCAATGGTGATTGTACTGTTGACAAGAGAAATCAAATCTGAATCTCTTAATAAGGAGTTATTGAATTTCCAAAATGTATTACATCTATAAATTTATTTAAAACTCCAAATCATTTTTATAAAGGAATGGTCAGTTCTACAGCTATGTTCAATGATAGTTTCTAAAATGATTTTTTGAAATAAAAAAAAAGTTTAGCCTGGCCTTAATTCGGTAACTTTTTTCCAGGTATATCTTTTTATTCCAATATTTATAGGTTACTGTATTTGTATGGGAAAATATGAACAAGTTTTTCAGATGGATATACTGCATGATCTTGGGAGTGCAGTATATCCATCTGACAAAACTAGTTCATATTTTCCCATACAAATGCAGTAACCTTTATTTTATTATCTACCCAAGACTTAATTATATAAACAAAAATACACTACAAGAAACCAAGTAACTGAATTTATGCTGTATTCCAAACTAAATACACAAGCGCAGATTCGTCATTACACAACAACATTATTAATGCGCACATAACTCCGCCCAGATTAATTTGAACTTAGGCATGTGCTAGACATAACTTTCGAAAGAAAATGGCATTTTGGTCTATTTCAAATTGAAATTTGGAGTCATATTGTGAATGAATGCACATTGCAACAACTTTTCCATTTGATCTGGAAAGATTAGAATTTGGTATTTTTGTCGATTCGACGAAATTTCGTGATTATGGACTGGATTTATCTGTGCCAATTCTACATGAAGTACATCGGATTTCAGCTGCGTCTGTGCCAATTCTACACGAAATACATTGGATTGAATCAGTGAGGGAGAAGCATGTTGACATCTGCAAGTGTGTTTCTGTTCTGTCATTGAATGTTTGAAATCATAATGTGGGAAAAATATGAAGCCTTTCAATTGCAACTATTGAAAAGACGCTATCGAATTTAATGTTTATTTCATTTTGAGTGCAGTAAGGAGGATGTAATTGCACCTGGAATATAGTTGAAATTGCAGTACAATTTCGAAATGTTTAATCAAGCATCAGAACCCATGACATGGCTCATGTAATTCTGATTTGCAGAACTAAGAAAGTACATTTTGAGGAAATTCAGGATGTAAAACTGTTGAGTATATTTTTTGCCATTCTTATTACCAGCTAAAGAAGATAGTTTATGCCTTGTCACTTGCATGTTATTTGTAAGGACCCTGTCTGGCTTCTATTGCTAGCCTAAATCCGAAACATTGTATTAAAAAAGTTAACGCAGAATGTGGCAAAGCAGCTGGTATGTGGCAGTCCACGAAACATCTCCTTTAGTTCATTCAGAAACAAATTTAATCAACCAAAACGTAAAGCATCTACTACGAGAGTGTACATGATTTGATTGCAAAGTAGTTCCTAATACACTATTGGGCACACGTGAGGGTTCAGTATGAAATTGCACATGAGTTCAATATCGTAAAATATTGCACGATTCTGACAATGTAAAGTTAACGGCTAAAAGAAATGAGCATATAATAATTCTGTCTACTGCATTATGTTCTGCACATATATAAGAACCATCTCTCTTACCTTGGGATTGTTTAGAATATTATAAGTATCAAATTCTAGATTCATGACTAATTTAAATGATCACATATCACTGCTGAAGGCTGTTAAATCATTCTTGATTTCTAAGTAGAAATTTGGATTATCAGTTGGGATTGTATACATTAATCAGAATAAGGCAATAATTTGTTGTCACAGAATTTTATAAATCTATCGTTTTATTTATATTAAATACATGTAATCGGGTTTCGTTTCTTGTGCACAGTATTTCCCAGTGAAATAGTGAGTTCGGTTCATCCTATGCTGCACGAGCGAAGTGATTACGATGGGAAAACCGATATTCCACTAGCACACAGACGATGTAGGGCTACATAGTCGGTGTAAAAATTGCCTCACCATAGAGCAAAATGGTACGAAGTCTTGCCAGTGAGCAGTCTACTTTAACGACTCGCGATCTCCAGTATGTAAATTATATATTAGTTTCCTGTTTGTATTATAGGATATAATTATTGTACTACCACGTTTATTTTGTAGTTTGGTAACTCTGACTTATTTAGAATAATGCAATGTTATAGTCTATTTCCTAATTTACTTGTATGTGATTTAACAGAATGTTTTATATTTGCAATAATTTGCATTTATTAAGGGACGTTAAGTACTATAAGATTCTTATCGGACACAGATTTACTTCTGAACCTGCTTATCGCTTTGTATTTTTGTCTCGATAATATAATGAGTATAAAAGAATTAACTCAAGTTTACAGTCCATAACGTCATTGCGTGTTATTATACATGCTCATGTCATTTGTAGTAATTGGATTTGGATATATTTTCAGCTGCTTGACTGGTTGATTGTTGTTGTTGTTGTTGTTGTGGGGCTTAACGCCATTTTTCAGCACACGATAGGCTATACATGGCGGCCAGTATTAATGGTGGAGGAAGAAACCGGGAAATCCGCGGAAAGAACCACCGACCCACGAGAAGCTACTGGCAAGCTTTCTCACATATCCGCATTTGCCGAATCCTAGACTCGAACCCACGCAGACAGAGGTGAGATGGCAGTGATCTGTAACGGAGAGCGCTTTAGACCACTTGGCCACTCGGGGCCCTGACTGGTTGATTGAATGGTGGAATGTTTGACCAGTGATTGACAGGTCTGTTGGCTGACCAGTGATTTGACTGATGGTTGATTGACTGGTAGCCAAGTGTTGTGCTTTGAGGGTGACGGAGTGATATGCTGTATCTCCATATATGCACTGGATTATATGTATCGTTTAGCCCTGCACTAATTTGGGTTCTGTTATATCCAGTGTGCTGCTGTCGGATCGGACGTTGGCCAGAAGAAGATTAAGGTTGTTTATTGGTGAAGAACCAGGGTTTCTGGACCAACGGGTCTGCAGAGAACAAAAGATTGTACGGATCTTTAGGCAGACCAGAAGGGGCGGACCATTGGCAGTGGCTTCTCAACCTCTTGACATAGCGTTGGGGCTGAGAAGATATTTCGCATTTCATTATTTGAATGAAAAACTCATACATTTCACTATTGGAGTGAATTCAACATTTTGCTATTTGAGTAAAGCATATCTTATTTCACTGAACCATATAATTTATTATTATTTGTGTGAAAATTGTCGATGTCTACGTGAATCATTTGATTTCATTGTGTGAAATCACTTTGAATCGTAAGTCTCTGTACTATTTAAAGTTCTTTTCTTACGTATCAATTCACATTTCATTTACACTGCATTACATTATCAGGTTCGTGCATATTATGTTGATTGTGCAACATTTGTATTTTGTATGCACACGAATTGAACATAATTGTTTCCATTGAATCATTCATAAATAAACATTGTATTTTTTTTATCATCATTAGTGTTCTTCGTTATAATCCGACCCCATCCCGGTTATCTTGTTTCATTTGTGTTAATATATCTACACTTATTTTACTACTATCATTATTTTTCTTGGTTCTACATATGGTGAATTTCAAAGTATTATTAAGAATAGCTACCCTTCTTCAGTTAAAAGAAAAGGAATTGAAAACACATTCATTGCTCATAATTATCTATTTTAGATCTCCCATTTCTGAATAAATTGGGTATCTTGAAGAAGATAAAATGAATCTTTCATTTAAATAGTTCAAAACATTCTTTCTCTTAAATTTGTCATCCATATAACAACAGAGACAGATTTTGCCGCATAAAATTAAGGGGTAGACCTCAAAAGTGTCAAGGAAACCACAGTGGCAAGATGTTATTTTGGTTTGCAGAGTCTTTGTATATTCCAAGTTACATACTCTGTATAAGCATAATACCTACATAGTAAGTAAAGTGAACATAAGTTAAAGAGATAGCTGAATTTTGGAGAAAATATGATAAACAATAGAGACAAATTTGTTTTAATTCTTTCATAAAAGAAAAGAAGTGAAGAATAAAATCGGATGTAGTGGAGTAAAAAGTGGCAAAAAGAACACACTAAATGAAAGAGCAGGAAAGATAACAGACAAGAATGAAATAAAATGTAACAAGATAATCATAAAAAATAAATATTGCTGAAGGTCATAATGATTTTGGACACAGATAATGTGTGAAAAAAAACTCAGTCAACATAGATCGGCCAGTATAATATAGGACTTTATAAACTGTAGTTAAAATTGAAATTTATTTAATTTCTGCATGTATAAGAAGTGACTGATGAATCCCCTAAACTCTGCAGGTTGCAGAATTTTTTTTAATGAAAACATTCTCTCTCACTCTGTGCTGAAATACTTAACATTAGCAATGAACCAGCTCCGGTAAAATTAGTCCGATAAATCAACCCCAACACCACCAACAGTCTGTGTTGATACTGATGGACGATATGTGGGCTTGGCTTGATGTCACCTGTTTATTAAAATGTGCAATTTTGCTGCATGCAGATCTTTCCGGAACAAACCTGCGTACAATTTAGACACATATCAGTAACAGCTATATCTGGCGCGAAATTCAAAATGACGACATGACAGAGGATTTTGACATTCCACCTGGATTTACAATTCATCAAACACAGGATTTGCTCCGGAAATATAATGTACGCGTCACCAAAAGAACCCTTCTGCCGACGGTAGCTCCACCGCAGCGAGAAACACCGGTAAGTGTATAAAGAATTATGGACGTTTCGCCCCATGGACATTTCGGCCCAAGACATTTCGCCTCACTTCAAGTTCAGTGGACATTTCGCCCCACTTCAATGGACATTTCGCCCCACCTGGTACATGGACGTTTCGCCCCATGGACTTTTCGGCCCAGGACATTTCGCCCCACATTAATGGAAATATCGGACATTTATAGAAATTCGTCAGCATTACACATTGTCTTCATTTTACTTTGGTCATTGTAAATATTTACAAATTGTGCCATGTTTTGTCGATTTTTGGATCGATAATGGTGAAAGTTGTTTGATCGATAATGGTGAAATGGTGTTAAAAGGTGGGGTTGTTGTTGTTGTAATTCTAACAGTCAGTATCAAGATCGTATATATTGAGGAATTAGATTTATTCCTTTTCCGAAACCTATAAAAACTAGGATGATTAAAGACTTGTGGTCCCCCGCACATCAGATAAACACGGACACAATTGATGGCAATTACCACGTGTTTCTTTGCACAAAAGTATGTGACAAGCATGCCCCGTTGATTATTTGAAGGAAAACAAAAAATTGAAAAAATATTTTAAAAATGGACGTGACTAGAATACCATGTCGGCCAGTTCTGCACGTCGGGTAATTCTGCGCAACGATACGTCATTTCTGTAAACATTGGATCACGTATTATTTTGGATTAAAAAAAAAAAAAATCCATTTTGTATCAAGAAAGAACGATCGTACTTTAATTAAGAAAAGTGATATTCATAAAGTGTACAAAAATATCCCACATTTCAACTCGAAATGCATATGAAAATGTGATTTCTAAATATCAACATGAAGACCCACTCCATGACCTTCTTGAACCTGTAACCCAGAAAATCCTATTTACTATGTATCTTTCAGAATCATACAAATAAGTACATTATTTAAAAGATGGAAATGTATACCTTAACAAAAATTCTGCATCTTAATCCAAGTTTCCACGTTTGCAAGAAGTTGTCCCACACGTACAAAATCGTCTGCTACCCAACGTGTCACTATAACGGGATTCTCAATTAATTCCCCTCCGTATAGTCTGTTTCTAAATATTTTAGTAATTTTTCCCCATAAACAAGTGTGTGTCTGTGTGTGTGTGTGTGATTTGGATTTTTAACGTAGCTTTAACATTTTTTCATTCATATCGCTACGATGTCTGCAGTGTGGCAGTTTATAGTGATCTCTAGCACTGGGTCACATTTTCCTGACACCAGACCGACCAGTCCTAACACTAACCTCTTAAAGCTGAGCGCCAAGCGAGGCAGCTGTTAGTACCATTTTTGTAAGTCTTTGGTATGACTCGGCCGGGGATCAAACCCACAACCTCCCGCATCCGAGGCGGATGCTCTAACCACTAGGCCACCGGAGCGGTCCCCTATAAACAAGACGTTTTAAACACATTACATCCTATTTGTTGTTGTTTCTCTTCCACATAATAGCTTATTTTTTAAAAAATGTTGAACTTTACTAATGTTTTTACAAGATCGGTTTAGTTATATCTTTTTACAGCTGTGCGCAGAATAGGCCAACATATCGCGAGTCATGAAAACACGTGGGTTGTATCCCGTGTGTCCAAAATTAATATTTTTTTGAACAGAATATTATTGTGACAATTGCCTCTTTTCAAATGGTAAGCATTGGAGTATTTTATTCTCGTTAATCAGTCGAATTCGGGATGCGTTTCGTTTCAATTTTGAAAATTTACACTTTAATATTAGTTATCCCCAAAACAGTGTTTCATCGTCTCGATCTTTTTACACGCACGAGTGACTCTTTACTTTCAGTAATCGAGCTGAATGAGGGGCGAGGAATGAAAATTGTAATTAACAATAAAGAGATATAAAAACTGGTTTCAGATATTTATTTTCGAAATATTAAGCATGTATTTGCATGTTTAAATCAACACACATCACTAATCAAAATTACATCTCATGACAGGGTAGAAGTGTCAAATTATGATGTGCAACAGTATACTTCTAAACAGTAACTATCTATGATTTTCTCATTTTTTAAAAATTCATTTCGGTGATGGTCATTTGCAATAAAGGAGTTCATGTATATATATACTCATTAATGGACTACGCACTAGGCATGTGAATATAAAAAATATCCAGTTATTCACCAGATAAACTGTCCAGTGAGACCTTAAGAACCAGTCTCATTTTTTCAGTCTTATCAAATGTGATTCACTGTGCCATAAATCATTTCCTTATTACCTCCATGTCTTGAATCTGACATAGTTGGGTATTCCAAACATCCACTTCCTATAGATTTGATAGCACTTAATCATAGTAGATAAAGGGAGTTAACTCAACACTATTAGAGTTACCAGGTATTGCTTCTGATCCATTCTTCTGATGAACAACAAAAGCCATATAAGTTTCCTGCAAGGTGGTTTAATTGAAGTATTTCACATACTTATTCAGTTTATCAATATGTTCAGTACATACATTGTATATTTTCCTAACTTAATGATTGTATATACATGTTTACTCATGATGTAATGTTTCAATACATAGATTTCATCTTATTTACAAACATTTAAGTTATAATGACCTATATATATGAGGTTCAGGGTTTTATTTTCTTGTAGACCTCAAGGTGTATGGGATCACACCTGCCAAAGTGATATTGCTAGCCAGGACAACGTCAATGATTTCCTTGGGAGTCAGCCGCACCAATTGTTGTGGAGCTTTCACAGGAGCAGATGTATCTGCATCAGCTTCATTGGAGTTTTGGTGAGTTATGTGAAATAGATGTCCCTTTTTACATTGTGTTTTTTCTCCTCCACTTTTTTAACTTTGCATGTTTTTTCTGTTTGTTTTAGATTTGATTCTATGCAGGTTACAATCAGTAGCAAAACAAACTTCTCTAAATAGCAACAGCTTCAGCAACAATATGTGCTGGCCAGTGTGAAAATGATGCAAATGGGACCTTCTTAGTGTTCTTAAAATACATTATCCATACATATTGTCTTAATCAACAGATGGGATGAATCTGGGTATAGAATTTCATTGTTTAAGTTTCCCAAATGGTGTGGTTCAGTTTACAAAGATTGGACCATACAGTTTATGTTACCTGATGAGATGCCTCCCTTACAGTCTGAATCAGATTTCTCAGTTCTAGTATAAATCTGACCTTCTTCATGAAATCAGTGAGAGAGTTCTGGTCAGCCTATATGTGCTGTGCATCGTTCCTATTTTGTAAAGTACTTAGCATGCACATTTTGCAGTTATTTTACAAGAAAATTAGCTTGGCTTCTTTTACATCTTTTATTCACTATATTTTGAGATTTCATACATAGGTACCGTATATACTCGCGTATAAGCTCGTTCGCGTATAAGCCGATCCCCCAACTTGACTAAAAGTAGGAAAAATTGCATGACCCGCAGATAAGCCGACCACCCTTCTTCAAGGCTTTATTTTTTCCTAAATTCTGCGACTTATTTGCGAGTATATACGGCACATAACAGTGTCTACCGTATATACTCGCGTATAAGCCCGTTCGCGTATAAGGCGACCCTAACAACTTGACTAGGTAAAAATAGGAAAAATTGCATGACCAGCAGACAGTCGACCCCTTTCTTGAAGGATTCATTTTTTTATGCTAAATTCCTCAGCTTATACGCGAGTATATACAGTAGTACTATTCATGGTGTGAGATATGACAGATATCACCAGGCACTAACACTACAGGATATATTAGCTATAAAAAATGATGATGACATTGACTTGTTATTAGCAAATTGTACATTTAAGTATGGAAAGTAAAATGAAAGTATGAAGGTGTCTGATAGCTGTTGCACTATGTCATGGCTCTCAATCATTGACAACTGCCATACAACATAGGAAACAGATGATTGTGAAATTTACACATGTTGAGGTTGCGTTTTATTCAGAATTGCCCAAAGTTTTGAAACTAAAAAGCATTTCCCCTAATCTGACTGTCATATAAATTCTTAAGGTCTCACTGGATAGTTTCGTATTTTGACACCTCCCTAATTTTTAAGGTAGAAGGCATGAACCTAATTATCATAAGCCTAGCATTTATAAATTCACAAAGAAGCTAAATCTGTAATGTGGTTTAAATTTACTTTGAGTTAAGCTTGAAAATGGGTTGTCTTGTTTGGAGACTGCCTGTTACAGTTAGGGTAGCACTGGAGATCAAATGCGTAACTTGGGCTGCAAATGAACAGCCGACTTGGCTTACGTATTTATGTCTGTCTGCTACAGAGGTAAATATCTAAATATCGAGATGGTTGAGGGGTGATGAATAGTATGCTAATTTGTTATAGTACTAGTGAACTTTATTCATGCACAAGGCACATACCGATTCTTTTAGCCGCCTTGTCACAGGAAAATAGTCAAAATAGCTCTTTGCTGTCAAAAATGAATGTAAAAAAGAGGGGTTGGTGGCAGTGTTTGTTCAGTATAAAAGCCACCAGTTGTGTAAGAAATTAACCTGATTGCCGCAGTCAAAATCTCACATGCATGCTTTCTACAAAAATCATTTTGTTTTTATTTGTATCTTCAGTTTAAAATTATTCTCATTTTTCTGCAATAGGTCATTGTCGGATGAAAATTCACCAGATAAACTGTCCAGTGAGACCTTAAGAACCGGTGTCATTTTTTCAGTCTTATCAAATGTGATTCACTGTGCCATAAATCATTTCCTTATTACCTCCATGTCTTGAATCTGACATAGTTGGGTATTCCAAACATCCACTTCCTATAGATTTGATAGCACTTAATCATAGTAGAAGAAGGGAGTTAACTCAACACTATTAGAGTTACTAGGTATTGCTTCTGATCCATTCTTCTAATGAACAACAAAAGCCTTATAAGTTTCCTGCAAGGTGGTTTAATTGAAGTATTTCACATACTTATTCAGTTTATCAATATTTTCAGTACATACATTGTATATTTTCCTAACTTAATGATTGTATATACATGTCAACTCATGATGTAATGTTTCAATACATAGATTTCATCTTATTTACAGAAATTTAAGTTATAATGACATATATATATATATATATATATATATATATATATATATATATATATATATATATATATAAGAAGTTCAGGGTTTTATTTTCTTGTAGACCTCAAGGTGTATGGGAGCTAACCTGCCGAAGTGATATTGCTAGCCAGGGCAACGTCAAGGATTTCCTTGGGAGTCAGCCACACCAATTGTTGTGGAGCTTTCACAGGAGCAGATGATGTATCTGCATCAGCTTCATTGGAGTTTTGGTGAGTTATGTGGAATGGATGTCCCTTTTTACATTGTGTTTTTTCTCCTCCACTTTTTTTACTTTGCATGATTTTCTGTTTGCTTTAAATTTGATTCTATGCAGGTTACAATCAGTAGCAAAACAAACTTCTTTAAATAGCAACAGCTTCAGCAACAATATGTGCTGGCCAGTGTGAAAATGATGCAAATGGGACCTTCTTAGTGTTCTTAAAATACATTATCCATACATATTGTCTTAATCAACAGATGGGATGAATCTGGGTATAGAATTTCATTGTTTAAGTTTCCCAAATGGTGTGGTTCAGTTTACAAAGATTGGTCCATACAGTTTATGTTACCAGATGACATGCCTCCCTTACAGTCTGAATCAGATTTCTCTGTTCTAGTATAGATCTGACCTTCTTCATGAAATCAGTGAGAGAGTTCTGGTCAATTTATATGTGCTGTGCATCGTTCCTATTTTGTTAAGTACTTAGCATGCACATTTTGCAGTTATTTTACAAGAGAATTAGCTTGGCTTCTTTTACATCTTTTATTCACTACATTTTGAGATTTCATACATAGGTACCGTATATACTCGCGTATAAGCTCGTTCGCGTATAAGCCGACCGCCCAACTTGACTAGGTAAAAATAGGAAAAATTGCATGACCCGCAGATAAGCCGACCACCCTTCTTCAAGGCTTTATTTTTTCCTAAATTCTGCGACTTATACGGGAGTATTTACGGTACATAAACAGTGCCTACCGTATATACTCGCGTATCAGCCATCTCGTGTATAAGGCGACCCCCATCTTGACTAGGTAAAAATAGGAAAAATTGCATGACCTGCAGATAGCCGACCTCCTTCTTCAAGGCTTTATTTTTTGACTAAATTCCTCAGCTTATACAAGAGTATATACATTAGTACTATTCATGGTGTGAGATATGACAGATATCACCAGGCACTAACACTACAGGATATATTAGTTATAAAAAATGATGATGACATTTACTTGTTATTAGGAAATTGTAGGTTTAAGTGTGGAAAGTAAAATGAAAGTATGAAGGTGTCTGATAGCTGTTGCTCTGTCATGGCTCTCAATCATTGACAACTGCCGTACAACATAGGAAACAGATGATTGTGAAATTTACACATGTTGAGGTTGCGTTTTATTCAGAATTGCCCAAAGTTTTGAAATTTAAAAGCATTTCCCCTAATCTGACTGTCATATAAATTCTTAAAGTCTCACTGGATAGTTTCGTATTTTGACACCTCCCTAATTTTTAAGGTAGAAGGCATGAACCTAATTATCATAAGCCTAGCATTTATAAATTCACAAAGAAGCTAAATCTGTAATGTGGTTTAAATTTACTTTGAGTTAAGCTTGAAAATGGGTTGGCTTGTTTGGTGACTGCCTGTCACAGTTAGACTAGCACTGGAGATCAAATGCGTAACTTGGGCTGCAAATGAACAGCCGACTTAGCTTACGTATTTATGTATGTCTGCTACAGAGGTAAATATCTAAAAATCGAGATGGTTGAGGGTGATGAATAGTATGCTAATTTGTTATAGTACTAGTGAACTTTATTCATGCACAATGCACATACTGATTCTTTTAGCCGCCTTGTCACAGGAAAATAGTCAAAATAGCTCTTTGCTGTCAAAAATGAATGTAAAAAAGAGGGGTTGGTGGCAGTGTTGGTTCAGTATAAAAGCCACCAGTTGTGTAAGAAATTAACCTGATTGCCGCAGTCAAAATCTCACATGCATGCTTTCTACAAAAATCATTTTGTTTTTATTTGTATCTTCAGTTTAAAATTATTCTCATTTTTCTGCAATAGGTCATTGTCGGATGAAAATTCACCAGATAAACTGTCCAGTGAGACCTCACTGATATTTAGGCATTATAGGATTGCGGACTACAGGCAAGATTTACCTACTTCCGAACTGAAGAACTTAGCAACCAGCAAAATTACACACCTCCGAGGCTGAAGATTCTGCAAAGCATGGGCAATTTTTTACACTTTGAAAACACACTTATTTGCCAACTTCTACAAAGAATTGTGCTTACTTTAAATTACAATCAAGTGATTTATTCGACTCACCTTAGCAAGCCATGAAATAAAAAAAAAATATTGGTACCACGTGTTCGGAACTAACATGTTTCTCTTAACACAGAGACGCGGCCTGTCGGTCGGCATACGGATAGCATCCAAAATTGGGTAGTAAATCGCCAGACAGAAGAGACGCTTAATGAGCGGCGATGGTGCAGTGTGTTTCTTCTATTCTCTTACATTCTAAATTTTTTCGGCTAGACAAAAATATGCCCCGGATGTATGTCAGCACATAATTTTTGTCTGTCCAGAAATTTCTCCGGGAAAAAGAAACTTAATTTATTCGGAAAAATTAAGTTATTTCCATGACTGGAATACCTGGGGTAGGTGCGCTGTACAAATATTACTTAATTCTGAGAGAGTGACAGGCGTAACGTGAAGTTGATTGCATTTGAAACATGCACATAACAGAGAAGTTGGTTATTTCCGCTACTTTCAGGTACTGTGGCTGAAATTTCTTTACATATTGTACTTGTGGAAACTACACGATCTAAGCGCATAGTTAACCAAAATGGCTGCTCGCATGTGCTAAAAAAAAATGAGCTTGAATTATTATGAAGTACACTATCTTTAGCAGTTATTAAAATAGAAGAAAAGAATTTAGTCAGAAGAGGCAATACCAGCTTCTGCAAGTGAAACAAATGAATTACAAAAAGGAGCACAAAAAAAAAAAAAATGTTATTGGCTCATCGTTTTTAAGTTTAACTTTCGAAGTGCAGGAAATGAAAATAACCAAGTGGAACTTGCACTTTTTTGTAGGAGTACGTGACTGAAGTAAGGCCAAGCTGTATACTCTATAACCCAAATTACACCATCAATACACTAAAATAAAGGGAATTAAAATCTGTGGAAAACCTGGGAAAATCCTTTTCTTTAAAAATGTAAAACTATGCAAAATACGAAACTATAGAGCGCCATCTGTACGATTGACAGGAGAAGATACGAATGAAAAAAAAACAAACATAGTCAGTCATTAGTAACTTCTCGGTCCGTCCTTGTTTCGTAAATATCCGATTTTGATGCTAATGAAAACTGTCAACGTATATTCGAGGTACGATCCGCAGAAATGACTTCGATGTTGCCAATGATTCCTGTAATCTCTAGACATCGTATCGTGGTGTATCTGGTCTGGTTTTAAAACAGTGCACAGTACCGTATGTACAGTGCTGAAGAGCATCGTAGTGTTCGCGCCATTTTCGACCTGCACAGTAAGCGTTGATTTCAATCAAGCGAATCTAAGCCTGCTACTTCCTGAAGACAAAACATCAGATGGATCGCAGAGGCTGACATTTTGAATTCACGGGAACGAATCTATCACAGGCTGGTACAGAAATACTATGTCACTGTACTGGAAAACTTGAGCATGGATTCAGTAAGATATTCCAAAGTTACTTTCAGGTAACGACATATTTCGTAGCTTGAATACCTGTTTAATGTTCCTGTTATTAATCTGTATATGCTCAGCAAATAGATCTTGGGCTGCTTACTACTTATTTTTTGTTGCGCGATAATTTTATGTTGTTTTTCCTCGCAAAATAGGAAAAAGTCAACTCAGACCGCTTTATATCCTAGGTTTTATGGCTTAAGAGACAATGCATAGGTTGCTCGGATTCAAGCGTAGTACCTTAACCAAAAAAATACGGAGCACAGACTGCCTTTCTGTGAAACAATTATGTACGAGCTTTCTAAATACTTGAAGGCTTCTGTTATATTCAATTAATGATTTCCTTTGGAAAGGAAAGTAGTAGCAGTGGCCAGGAGACTTAGGTCAGATACTCTTTGTGAAGCAGGAATATTGTATTTATATTGAGCAGGTGTGTACGCAAGGCCATTACTGCCAGTTGTGTACGGAAGGCCATTACTGCCAGGTGTGTACGGAAGGCCATTACTGCCAGGTGTGTACGGAAGGCCATTACTGCCAGGTGTGTACGGAAGGCCATTACTGCCAGTTGTGACATAGAGGAATAAATGATTTGTAGAAATTTGCAATAGTTTTAAGAAGACTAGCAATATCGTTGCCTTTATGCTAGTATTCACAAAAGGTATTCCTAATTCATAATATTGTGAATACTAATATAAATATATCATTGCATTTTGTGTAAGTGTTGCATATATTCGCAATAAAAATGCGTCTAAACGCAATAATCTATTACTGCTTTTATTTGCAAAAGCAATGCAATTATTTGCGAATATTTGTAATACATGTTGCATATACTGGCAATAGTTGTGCATATGTTTGCAACAAGTATTACGAATATTCGCAATATTTTGATCGTCGTGTTTCAACTTGGCAACTGTGGGCTACTGTGGGTATGCTATAACTTTACGGTTAGATTATTTTGTTGTCGTTGTTAAGCATAATTGGAATTCTGTGGGAATGAAATACCAATATCTTGAATATCAGTGCACGAATCATATAATATTTCTTTCTATTTTCAGGCATTAACAGATTTTTATACAAGTTTGTGCACTGGCACCTGACAGAATATTAAAGTGATAGATATGGCTTTTTACAAAGTGATGTGTAATAGGACACTTCCAGTACCATATTTGCATGCATTTTTGTCGGTGAACTATTTTAAATGGCTATGAATTTACTAAGATAGTTTATCACACACAAAAAATATTTATGTTTGTTTTATTTTTTATGTCTGAGAAAAATCTACAAATTGCTGTATGCAAAGGCTTTTTAATGATTTTTTTTCTTTCTACTTCTTTCAAATAACTTGTATGATGGCATAGATTAGGGTAAATTAAAATAGTTGCGTGAGACCTGTTCAGGTTAGTGGTATGTTGCCTTCCGTACACCTGTATTAAACATTGCACGGCTAATGGCTCACAATACAAAGTTATCAGCAAAACTTCCCAATGACCCTGTACATTTAATTGCTCTAAGATTCAATATACAAAGAACATTTTGAAATTTCCGAATGCAACTTATAATCGCCTCGTGAATATGCATGTTAGCTCGACAAGCTTTATTTGTGTGCAAAACAAAAGATGTTCATGTAACAATTGTATTCTGTATCTGTCTGCGATTTGTTCCTGTATCTGTCTGCGATTTTATTCTGTATCGGTCTGCGTTTGACACCTTAGTCAAATGAAACTGCTATGGCACAAGGATAAGATTGGTACTTTAGAAAAGTACCAAGAGAGGATGGGTACCCGAGTGAAATTGCTTGAAACAAATTTTCACTGTCTTTCCCGTCAATGAAATCAATCCGAAATTAAAGGAGTTTAACTTTATTCGCGCTTATGATTGATAATATTAAAAAAAAAAAGAAATTAAAGTCCATGCTATGTACTTGCTGTTCCTTGTTGTGTCATAGTTTTTAACGACATTATTTACTATATGCCGAGGAAATGGGAACAAAGCACATTTCCCAAAGACACAACTAGGCAGCCAACCTGGACTGACATGAGCAGTAATAGAACCCATAACTCTTCGATTACGAGTCCAACGCTCAAGCAACTGCCGTGTCTGCACTAAGAATGAACCAGGGTCAAATTCTGAGGAATGTTATGTCTCGCTGACTTGGCCGGTGCATCATCCAAACAGTTAGCATAGCCTCTTTAGCAGAAAACCAGGTCATGACAATCCCTTATCACCCGTGATCGGATCATAGCTGGGCAATTTCCGTCAGATCACGAAATTTCACGACAAGACGGAAATGGCCGAGCGTTGTTCCTATCGCCGTGGCGCTCTGTGCGGAGATTTTTTTCGTTTTTCTTCAGTATGTATAAACCTGCTTAACCAATCACCGAGAGCGCAAGCAAAACGTTCTCACCATTGTGACCCAACATGACATTTTACACCGTTTTGAATCAGCCTATCAAAGTTTCCCTTAGAAACAGTCACTTATGATCGATATAACGGGCATCTTCAACGATGTGTAGAAGATAGCTACATTGTATTGATCAGGTATGTTTGTTATTTTTTACTCGTACCTCGAATGTACGCCGACAAACTCCATAAGTTGCGGTGTATTTCTAAACCGATTACTTATATTGAGGCATTATGTGATTGCAAGATTTTCTTACCTGCTAAAATGAAGAGCTTAACAATGTACAAAACCACGCACCGTCGAAACTGAAGATTTGACAACTCAAGTACTCCGATAAACATGAGCTATTTTCCGTTTTTCATAAACACATGTTAACCCATCGTTCGTGACGAATTTTACTTATTTTAAATTACATCCAGTACTAATATTAGACTAAGCTTTGCAAAATAGGAAAATAAAGAAGGTAATGGGACCAAGTGTTTGGATATATGTTGTTACCTTTAAGATATAGACGTGTCCTCTGAGCTGGGCGTCGTAAGAATAATATCCCAAATTAGATAGTAAACCGCCATATAACAGAGGCGCTAACTTGGCGGCGATCGTATAGGTGTGTATGCTGATAGCTGCCATCCGAAACATCCTTACTATTTACGGAATAAGGATTAACCTAGAAGTTGCTAATTCATCGAACTAATATATCATTCGTAACTGGTCAGTCAGTTCTACAATCCACTATGAACCATCACCGCCTAGTGAGCGCCTCTGCTGTCAGGCAGTTTATTATATAATTTTGGGTAATATCCATACGCCGACACGTATGTATCTTAAAAGTTAATAAAATGGTTCAAAACAGTCGACCCCATTACGTATTTCATTGTGATGGCTTGCTAAATATATGTCTTGATTGTAATTTGTGATAAGTAAAACTATTCGTAAAAATGAGTTAACATGAGCTTTTGCGAAGCATAAATTGTACTTTGTAACACATCCGTTATCAGAACTTCAGTTTCGGAGGTGCATAGTTTTTGCAAATTGTCAAGCTCTTCAGTTTTGGAGGTCAGTAATACTGCAATCCCATAATACATAAGTAGTAGTGATAGGTTTTGAAAAACACCAAAATTTATTAAGTTTGTCTTACAATCAATCCAATCGAAGAAATAACGGAGGTAGATGTTTCTATTTTGCGAATACATTTCCGGAAAACAAAATGCATGATTTTGCTGCAAATTACTAAAATGACATATATCCGAGTCATATTTTTTGTCTCGCAGTATCCGAATGGCAGCCACGGGTGCGATTACAACATCCTCGACCTTTTTTCTGGGAAGTCGAGAAAGAAACTTCATAATTAGCCGCCATTTAGAATGATCGGATCATCGCTCGGCCATTCTGTTAGGTCGTTAGAGAACATCGAAAGTGGTTTTAGGAACACGTCAAGTTGATGTGTTTGGTACATCGCCTCTGGCGGAGTGCATCAGATATGTTACGTCAGCAAAGCTCGAAATTGTTCTGATTGTCTCCTTCCTCCACCATATTATTCCATGTGAATGAACGTAGTTTCAGAATATAGTTCTCAATTTCGAGGAATTACATCCGAGGTTTCTTTCTCGACTTGACGGTGAAGGCCGAGGATATTCTGACTGCATTGAGAACTATTTTCGGAACATTTGTTCGAGGTTATTTCTCGACTTGACGGAAATGGCCGAACGATGTTCCCATCGACACGGGAGGTAAAGGAGCGTAGAGGGTTGTCGTCCGTGGCTTGCGACGATGCATCCAACACTATGAAGTTGTGGTACATGTATATGCAAAAAGCTAAAACAACCAAAAAATAAAATGGAACATGAAAATTACGTCTACCTTCATGTACCTCTCTGTCTGTGGTAATTTCAAACGTGAACACACTCACTAAATTTCATGACTGTATCAAAGTTTATCACAGTGTATACTAAATTATCTGTAATTAACCTTACGATCTGTTGCCGATAGTTAGTATTACCCCACCAAGAACGACATACCATAGCCTTAAGTTTTAGCTGCTAACATTCAGATTTTAAAAAATGTTTGCAAATCGGCTTTGGGGTCCCCTCCTATCCGTAACACCTATACATATAGAGTCAGATGTATCTTCGCATGAACTGTAAAAATTGACTTGAGAATGATGTACAAGGAACAGAAAATATCAATTAGTTAAGCATATTATGCTATTTTATATTAGATCACACAGATTGTTTCCAAACGGCTGTATTTTGCACTTTTTTGTTGATCGCCCCAAATCCTTTACTACGTATGCAGAGAAAGCAAAGGGCACACGATAAAAGATTCTTGTCTGATGCGCTGCCCTTTTACGGTGTATGTGACTGGTACACTAATTTAAGATTATAGTCACCTTTCTCTTATAATAATAATGAAAGACAGTCCCATAGCACCCCGGTACCCTGGGTCGTCGGTTGGTCAACGACCCAGGGTACCCAATGGTTTGTCAATTCCAAAACGTCTTGCGTGCCGAGAATAGCATTCCTTATTCTAGATAACATTTTGATGTATAAATCTTAAAAGATCATCCAATATGGAAGTAGTTTCATTTACTTAAACGGGATAAAAGCTCAGACATCCCTATCTAGAAAAATCAAGTATAAGTAAGAGGACGGCCACGAGTCCTTTAAAAAATATACATGCCTTGCCATAGACATGTAGCATGATGTCCCACCCAGTCACATTATCCTGACACCAGGCCAACCAGTCCTAAGACTAGCCACTAGGCCACCGGAGCGGTGTGTATATATATATATATATATATATATATATATATATATATATATATATATATATATATATATATATATATATAGATAGATAGATAGATAGATAGATAGATGATCATAGAGGATATCATGCGTTACAGTTGATAGATATTCCGTTTCTTATAAAATATTGCAACAAGTCTTTCATTAATAAAAAGAATTATCACAAACTACAATAGAAAGAGCAGAAATGGGCTTTCTGTATGTTCCTTATCTTTGTAATGCACATATTCATTTTATCACAGTATGCCTTATTGAATTCTTTGCAATAATTTGGTTGACTTCTATACCGCCACTGCTAGCATGTGTACATGGATAAGCAATGAGGAATGTCCACTAGCGCAAGTGACCGTACTAAAAGGGTCTAAAAGTTTTCTGACTTTTATTGTCGTGTTATATACGTCTCTGTTACAAGGGTGATGGAGAAAATGTTATGTCAATAGCCTTTATAACTATCATTGTTTATGTCCTATTGTCGAATCACTTTCTTGTGCACGGTATACAATATTAACCTCTGTACATCTTAATAGTAACTCTTCGATAATGCTATTGAACATACATACATATATACATACATACATACATACATACTTGGCAGTAGTGCCCAGGGGCAGCCCTAGAATAGCAGCCAGCAACTGACGCCCACGGAGAACCATGCAATCCCCCACCCCACCCTCACCCCAATCATTACTCCTCAAATCTGGGTCCCCATTTAAGTTGGAGCCCTAGGCAACCGCCTAGTTTGCCTATATGGACAAACCGCCCCTCGTTGTGCCTGACCTTATAAATAAGAATATAAAATACCCATTTTAATACGACCTATATCCCCTAGTTTGACTTTTCATGTGGTATGTTGTGTTCACGACGTTTGCATTTCAGTTAAAGATAATAGTTTATTATGTAAAGACTATGTTACGGAGCATAGATGCACAATTAATCTTTTGGAAAAATCTTACTTTCAGAAGCAGCCAGCCAAGACAAAAGTAATCGAGTTGATTTATTCTCTTCATTGTACATTATTCATACTTTGCATTTATTAATGCAAAACAAATAATGCAAATATTATTGAGAGAGCTTTTATATGGATGGCGCAGCAACAGCGCCATAGATTTGCGACTCTGCTCTCCAGGTTTCGAACCATGGCCCCAAGTTGTGCAAGGGTATTTTTTGCCCATCCAGGGTCAGTAATTTTCTCAGGGGTCTTGATTAACAACAACAACAACCCATCTAGAAGGCTACATTTCGCCAATATCTGTACAAGTCGAGATCGCGACAAAGCACGTTGTGCAATAGACATTTAATAGATAAAGTTTAAACTTGATTATGGACAAATATGTGTATAAATAGAAATATCAAAAATGAAAAATATGGCTCAATTTATGTACTTGAGGATATCAGATTAATTCTTTTTTTCATCATCGTCTTCTTCTTCGTCGTCGTCTTCTTCTTCTTCTTTAATGAACCATATGTTGTATTAACATAACTGAATAGAGGTAAAGTGTAATCCACAAACTACGCCATCTACATGTTGTGTTAACATTACTGGATATAAGAAATATGTAATGCACAAACTACACCACCCCATGCTGTATTAACATTATTGGATACAAAAAAGACGGAATGCACAAACTACACCACCCCATGCTGTATTAACATTATTGGATACAAAAAGAGACGGAATGTACAAATTACAACATCCACCACCTATATACACAAAGCACCAACCTTACAACGAATTCTGAAGTTAGACTTAATTTATTTAATATGAACACCGTTTGCAAAGTAAAATACAAACTTGCAAACTTAATTCATATTAAATTGAATGTAAGAAAAATGCATTAATTATTATAATTAATGTAGCACATTACAAAGAAGTATTTAGAGAAAATGCCAGTCTTGCTCAAAATAGTATGTACATGTACACAACACTGGCTGGTGTGTTTGCTTGATACCTTAATCTGCCAGCCAGTTGTGAGACGTATAACAAGATCTACACACTTTATATTTGGATGCGTATTATACAAGGGTAAATAGAGCGTGGAGATTTGGTCAAGACAATTTCAACTCTCAATGCTTTTTCACTTGACGTAGTGGAGATTTACAAATGATCATTTTAAAGTCCTGTTCGTGAGTGTACATAAATATTGGTGAATAATTGAATTTATAAAATCGCCGATTGCTTCTCATTATCATGAACATATTTTTTCTAAGAATGAAACCATCTCTCTCTTTCTCATCATCATCATCATCATCATCATCATCATCATCATCAACAACAACAACATTGATCGTTTAGGGTTATTACCCTCATAGCATGTTGAAAACTCGTTATTATCTTTCTGTGTGTGTGTGTGTGTGTGTGTGTGTGTGTGTGAGAGAGAGAGAGAGAGAGAGAGAGAGAGAGAGAGAGATTTCTGAGTAGTCGAAAAGATCCAATTCCTCTGTCATGAAAATACTCAGAAGCAAGCAAGAAGTCTTAAACTGTTAAAAATAACACCTGTGACAAAAAATTTAATGACGAAGTCAAACCACGACGTTAAAGATTTCAAATTTTTTTAAGGGGGGGGGGTATTTTTCTTTAAAAATAAAATATGTCAAGAAAGGAAGTAATGAAATTTCATAGAATATAACTAAGACATAAAATCGGAATCTATACATTGGCGTCCTTATCGAATTAGAATTATTTATAACAGGCAATTTAATTTACAATATTTTAGATGCAATAACAGAACGAAAGGATAAACAAGGTAGCACTTAATGCTGGTGTTGTTACTAGGGGGACGCACTTAATGTTGGTGTTATTACTAGGCAGGGTCCACTTAATGTTGGTGTTATTACTAGGCAGGGTCCACTTAATGTTGGTGAAGTTACCGAGTGGTCTAAGGCGCTCGCCTTTACAGATCGCTGAGATCTCACTGTCCGCGTGGGTTCAAATCTCGGGCTTGGCCACTGTGGGTATGTGAGAAAGCTTTTCAGTAGCTTTCCGTGAGTCATTGGTTCTTCCCAGGGTTTGCCCGGGTTCTTCCTCCAATAAATATACTGGCCGCCGTGTTGAGTATATCATGGGCTGAAAATGGCATTCAACTAGCAACAACCTATGAGTCATTTCCGCCGTTTAAAACTTTGAAAATATACCATCAAAATTGTAAACGATTTCCAACACTTCTTAATTTTGCAGCTGCAAAAGCAGGGATCGCGAATACTCAGGGACCGGTATAGACAGGCTGCCCTGTCACTAAAACCAGACTTCGAAGACGGTGATAACGCAGTGTTTTGTGGTGATCATGTTGCGAAGAAAGGGCGATATGCAATACTACCCCAGCACTTCGGTATGGCATATCACAAATAAAGCAAACAATTATGTTCACGGCCATCGTACAATAGAGACACTCATTTTTGTCGCAACACATAATCGCACCTCTGCACACTCAATGAAACAAGTATATATTTCCATTGTTAAATATGACCACATTCGCCCTTTCAATGGGAGTAAAGTAATTACAGAAGTTCTTTTCCATGTCCTTGTAGTCAGTGTTTTGGGGAACCGGTTTGTTCCTAGGTAGACTGTTTGAGACGAAGAGAAGACAGGATCGTGTATCGGAGAATGCAAAGAGGAAATTGGCTCCTTCTGTTAATACTTTCGATAACACCGAGTGATGTTAACAATTTCACCATAACGATGCTTGTTCCACCGGAGTAAATTAGTTTTCTTATCTTACGATGTGATTTTTCTGATCAGAAATTGACGTTGTCAAGGATCAGGTGTTACTTTGATTTCTTTAAGGATTGTAATCGTCCAGAGATTGTCTTAAATCGGAACGAAGGTGAACACTCCTATATTTGTCTGGGAAGATAGCACAACCGATTTGAAGGTGTGATTTAATTTTGTATACAAACCTTCTCTAAGATCTTGTGAAAATAGACAGAGTGATATTGACACTAACGACTACGAATTATACTTAGTTCCTTTTATACAAATATGAAGGAAATCCGATTAAATTACTGAAAGAACGGCAAAAAAGTGTCACTGTGTAAATAGAGAAATTATCAATCTCACGTGAAGGTAGCTGCCAGGAACAGGGAGGTAGCAAGAAATCTCTCAAGATCAAGACGAAAATGCCTGGTGAGTTGGGGTTTTTAATCATCTTGTTTGCTTTGGTAGGTTGGACGCATTGATAAGGTGGTGGTATAAAGACTAAACATGTTGTACTCTGAAAATTTTATTTTATGTTTGCAGTCGTAAATAATACCTCATAGTGCTAGACGACAAAATCGGATCAGAGTAGTGCTTAATATTTTCTATTCAGCTATAGGTTACTGCTAGAACTACAGATGTATAAGGTTTTATAAGAACTCTTTGATAACATCTGTGAAATATTCATGCCATTATTAATAACATTTCAAGAAAGGCATGATTTTGGGGTGCGAATAGATTTCAAGCACCTCTTATGATTTCTTCACTGGAAATAAGTTGCACTGCACCGAGTCATACAAACTTAAAATCAGTAACCCAGCAGGCTTCCGAGAAAAGAAACTGCTAGCCCAGTTGAAATTCAGTACCCAAGATAAGATACTTTATTTAATATGGAGCTAATAGAATTTAGACTTCTTTTTTTTTTCTTTGTTATGACACAGTGATCATTTTAGTTATTTTATTTTTTATTTTATTTTATTATTACTCTGTTTTATTTAAGATTGCTTGGTGTGGGTGGGTGTGGTGGGGAATGTACAAAAAACGATTATTTAATGCTGTATGTCACTGAACTCTTTGAAAATTCAATGTACGGTAACCCAGACAGAGAAATTTGGTGGCATATAGGCTCCGGGCATGATATTTGTTTTATCATGCTTTGTAATATTAAGTCAGTGTCTACATTTTTTAGAACGCATCGCTGTCTGAAATTATGTTTAGTAACAGACTACACCCTTCATACAAGAAAAGTGTTTAGAATAATGGAAACAAATAAACAACTCCAAAAATTCATCACGTTGTTTAGTATAATATCAATATTAAAACTGAATTTGAATTTTTTTTTTCTTAAACCTCAAAAAATATCGAAGGATGTGACTTTGAACTTTGAATTAGACAGGAGTTTTGTCTTAGTTAGTGCTTGATAGTGTCGTAAAAATGCACATCTGTGCATATCATCTAAATTGGGGCCCCAAATACACACACACAATCTCTCTCTCTCTCTCTCTCTCTCTCTCTCTCTCTCTCTCTCTCTCTCACACACACACACACACACACACACAC
>JAECUM010006306.1:0-28081 GCA_016617855.1 Megalonaias nervosa | reverse complement strand
CTTTTTGTGTTTTCTTTTGGTCTTGTTTGTGTTTTTGTATTTGCCTTGCACTGTTCGTTGTCAGCTTATTGAATTTGTCGTAATCAGTCCTTGACGCATGCGATCCCTTATACACACACACACACACACACACACACACACACACACACACACACACACACACATTTTTTTCTTTCTATCTGGCTTAAGCAGTCATTGGCGTATATCTACAATGACCATTTATGGAATGCAAACTAGATATAGGAATATCATGTGAATCGATGTGCAAACATTTCTTATCTCACTTGTACTCCAGTCAAAGTTGACAATGGAACTTGAGGGTGTCAAATTCGAAAACGAGGCAGTTTTAATCGTTAGGGTAGATGATCCAAGCAGTTCCTCTGCTAGATATTTTAATAAGTAGTCGTGTTATCACAGCAAAATAATAAAAGTTACCTTTTATGCCATTGTGACAGGTATATTTCGATAATAGCCTGTGATATAAAGTTATCTCTGAGAGAAAGAAAAAGCCATCTTTGAGAAGAGATACGAGTTATGACCATTTTTTTTTATTAGGGTCAGAGGTTGTTCAATATTTAAAACTTGCGTTTAAGGGGGCAAGTAATGATAATGATATTTAGTGCTTGGTATTTGTTCAAAAAGCAATTTTATAATGTGTGTGTAGAGAGAGAGAGAGAGAGAGAGAGAGAGAGAGAGAGTCAGTCAAATATACACCAAACAGAACGGAAAGTACTATCACTATATTCTATAGAAAAATGCTTGATTATACTAGGCAGAATTAATATTTGAAACTAATAATACTATCATACAGGTTAGAGAACTTTTAATTCGTACTCTACGGAGATTCGAACCCAGATCCGCGTGCAGATGACACACGTCGCCTTGCATGCACGCACCAGTCCATATACCATCACGACTACTCATTATCACGAAACGATGCAACAAGGTCGGTGGTATATACAACTAATATCATTCTGGGTTGTTAATAATAATAATAATAATAATAATAATAATAATAATAATAATAATTATTATTATTATTATTATTATTATTATTATTATTATTATTATTATTATTGTTGTTGTTCTTGTTCTTGTTGCTGTAGTATCATCGTACTTATGTTTCAAAACCAAATAATACTACTATAATTCTTATTATTGCAACAAAAATATATTGTCGACTATTAGACTAATCAAGACACGAAACATTCAAGAGTTATTGAAGTTATGTAAACCAATGGAATGTTTAGGTGTACGGCTGATAACCCATTACGTCACTCATGTGTATGGAATCAGTTGGGGATTTACCGTGCGTTGTTTCTATTTTTAAACTGTCGTGTGCTAATGCAAGCACATTAGTATAAATCAAAACAACACTCAGCGCATTCTTACAAATTTTGGTCCGTATCGAAATTCCCATCCCATATCAGCTACAGTGGTATGGCCCTGGGCAAGAAACTTGACAGGCACGATATAACATTTCAAGTGTTGCTATGACCTAAAACACACAAACAGACAAAGAGAATATAAAATAAAACATCCGAACCACGCACTCCTTTCATTGTTGCTATCGATTTTGGTGTTTTGTATAATTATGTAAAGTGTATGATCATGCATTGTAACCGTAGCAATTCCATTATACATGTATAAGAAATATATAACGCCTTGTGGATCTTGATTAGTCTTTATGCAACACGATAATTACAATGCAGTAGCTCAATCTTATATCAATCCCGTATTCTGTTGCGCATAAAATTCAATATCAGATTGCCTATTTGACGTCATAGGAATACCTTTTCCGTAGAACAGATTGTACCTGCACGTTTCACAGACATTTTTTTTCGAAGTAACTTATGTAACATTTTCCACTAATTACGTACAATGCATGATATTTGACTATACCATACCCACCCACCCTATCAAGCCTATTCGCATTACCAATAGCCATTGTTATGGTGCACAACTTTTGTAGATGTTTATCGCAGCCCATTTTGTCCTAGTCAGCGTGACAAGTAAACATTAAGATTGACGTATCTGCTAGACTGGACATAAATTGGTAGTTTGCGATGGTTAACCTCTCTTATTTGAACGCATGATTGGATTTTAATTAGGACCCGCTAGGATAAAGGTCCGACAGATATGTCAATGTTTGGTTAAGTGGAGGAAAAGGCAAAGGAGGCCATTGTAAATAGGTGTCTCAAAACGATATTTTCAGAATACGTATTGATGAAGTCGGACTAGACAGAATTATTTTGACTTCGATGGGATTGTTAAAATTTTGGCGGTTAAAGAAAGTTAATCCTGATTGGCTAAGCTAAAGAAGATGTATGTTTCCCAGATGAAATTCAAGGCTTAAGTAATTTCCTCGCGAAATTCGACAGTCCAAGTTTTTTAGCCGATAAAGAAGTCTGAGGGTCTCCGAGGAAATTAATAAGTAATTTCTCTTGTTAAATAACTCGTCCAAGGGACGAGGTCTGGAAAATTTGAGGGACACGGAAAGATAGATTAAGCTTCATAGAAAAGGGAGTGAGTATCGGGAAAGTACAAGGTATTGTCTCAATCACCTACAATATACATTGATGTAAGTTTGTAACTAATTCTTGAATTTATTCGTTTTAAATTCATGCATCAATTTTCCGTGAGTTTGGAAGCTAAGGGCTTGCATGCATTTGTCTCGAATGTTATATGACAAATGTATTGTATGAATTTGTTCGAATTGATATGAATTTGTTCGGATTACCTCGTTCAGATGTAATAGAAATCATTTACTGAAGGAATTTCATGCATTACTCTGATTCGAATTGTGAGAATTAATTTATCTGTCTTAAATGATGTGAGGCATATATGCTAAGAATTGATTTTTCTATGTCTGTGTCAATGAATCGCTTATTAGCAAGTAATGTAGTCAAGACAAGACTTGAAGTCCATCAATTCATTTGTGTAATTAAGTTGTGTATTCTCTTAACCGAGAAAATCCTCGTGTGTCGACTGGCATCGTTCAGCTTGTTATATACAGCACACAGTGTGACGTATAGTTATCAAAGAGGTATAGTTATGTCATGGTCCCAGTTAGGAATGCGAGTAGCAGCTACAGAGAAATTTAATTTACTTTAATAGGATTGTGTATCAGTATCAGGTTGCGAACTGACCTTAGCCTTAGTCTGTTGAGTTACGATAAGACGATATCTGACATAACAAAAGTAGGAATGTTGTTTGACGCCAGAAAAGAAAACCTGACAAATATTTAGGTTGCGTTTTATTTATTTGAACGGAAAAATAGCCCCTTACTTGTGCATCACGTAGTGGAAAAAGACAGCAGACAGCTAAGTTACGGTTGAGGACCCGAAGAGGTTGAGAGAGAGAGAGAGAGAGAGAGAGAGATGGCAGCGCGGACTTGTAACCAACAGTGATTTGGAAAGGACCGGAAGCAATCATATTATGCTGACATGCCAGCAATTTGAGTTCGATCAGTCAAACGATTCTGTGATAAAATTTGTTTAATCGATGTAACAGAACTGCTAATTGCATTTCGCGTAAATTTTGTAATTCTGTTTATAAGAGAAAGTGTATTATCCAAATATCAATTTCAATTTCATTTTGTTTGTTTATTTACTTAAATTGTTATGTTTTACATACGGGGGTTCGTGTTGTTCTATTTTATATCTTAGCTCAAATCTCTGCTACTACAACCATTAATTTCATATTTTATTTTATTGATTGCTCGATCTAGGCAATAATACCGTGGTCGATCATTTCCTAGATAAGAATAACCAAAGCACCAGGTGGGGGATAATATCTAACACCCACTCCGACCTCGCAGCCCTTAATCGCTTCATGTTTTAGTGCGTGAATACAACGCATTTCATGTTGTTTTTTTCCACGTGAGTGTTGTAAAAGAATGCTCTACCGATGATGGAGTTTTTGGTACTTCGTGTGCATTATGTTCACAGTAGACGGTTTATGGTTTATGTGCCCTTATTGGTCATTATATCGTGTAATATTTTGATCGTATGAGTGATATGATTTAAAATGGTCACAGCAGAAACTATACATTGTAATTAATTCTGACTGATAGGAGTACCTAGATTAAATTAACTTAATTATAAATCTATATAAATGATTAACCAACTGACACTTGATTTTGTTTTAGAATTAACTCCCTTACTGTACGGTTGTAAAGTTGCTGTTACTCATGCATAAAATCAGTGACCACCATGGTCTGAATAGATGAACACTATGGTGTGAAGACACCTGTACAAGTGCTCTCATGAACATTTATAGGGGTTGTGTCAAAATTGTTCTGAAATGTTTTCGACTTTGGAATATTCTGGTGAAGTTTTAAAAACTACAGAAAATCGATTGATTGTTTATGTGGCAGGTGATTCTATGTTTCTTTTGCCTATTTGTAATTACAATACTGTAATTTTTTACAAAGTTTTTGGGGACCGGATTGTAATGGTCAGTCCATACAGGTCACATGCGAATTTCCCCATTGGTGTTCCGTTTGGTTGATTTGTTGGTTTAACGACAAATTGACCTATCGCCGCTTGTCAATCACGCTGGATCAATTAACCAATTAGCGAGCATAAATTAGACACACCTCCAGGCATTGCTTAAGTCCGCCATTTTCCTCCGACAAGCTGCTTGTAGCAACAATGAATTGATTATGATAAGTATTTACAAATTTTGTAATGAATTGTTGATTTCTCGATCGATAACGGTGAAAAGAAGTCTTGTAATTCTGACAGTCAATATCCAAACCGTCTAAATGGAGGATTTAGATGTATTCCTTTCCCGAAACATAGGCGAAACTTCGATGGATAACGACTTGTCTCGTGTACGATCAGCTAAATATAGACAGAATTGATAGCAATTACAACGTGCTTGTTTGCATAAAAGTATGTCCCGTTGATCGCTTGATAAAAAAAGAAATTGAAATTGAAAAATATATATATAAAAATTAACGTTTCAAGAATATAGGTGGAGAAACCCCTAACTTTCGGGCTTTGATATATATTATTTATTTATTCTTGTATAGGAAGCACTGAACCCAAGGCTGCATTATTCTAAAGTTTGAAAATTTACACTTTAATGTTGGCTTGTCCCAAAATTAATGGTTTATCGTCTCGATCTTTCAAACACTAGAGTGATGCTTTACTTTCTCATTGGGTTGAAGGAGGGATGGGGATAAAAAAATGTAATTAGTAATAAAGAAATACAAAATAAAGGTTTCAAATAATTATCGTCCGATATATTAAGCATGCATTTACATGTTTACATCAACAGACATCTTTGATCAAAATTCCATCTGACTAACATAGCAGACCTTAAAATTATTATGTACTTCTGTATTTAATTATTATGTATACTTCTAAACAGTAATTATTTACGATTTTGTTATTAATTTTTAATTCATATACTTCCAAGGCAGCATAAATATAAATCAGATAAAATTAACAAGGATAACATTATATGCTAAATACATCAGCATCTTTTGGAGCAAGTTTCCTTTCATATGAAAAAGTTCTTAAACAGCTTTACAATTGATTGTTGTTATTCACTGAAATAAAACGCTTAGGTTATTAGTGTACGAACTTGAACTACATATATAAATATTGTCTACTGCAGTATAATTAATGAAACTTTGTAATTTTATATTTTTAAGAATAATACTAATCACATTAAATAAACATATCACTTAAACTGAAACATATTTCTTTGCCAAATACTGCATGTTTGTCGGAGGTTAAGTCACGTGATTTGGTAGGCGGAGCGATCTATCGTCTGGCGCAAGGTCAATTGTACGCATATTGGCTATATCAAACCAAGAGGAGGTCAACTATGTGCCATTCCCAAAGCTATACAGACCTGATCGTTCCTGGCCTTGGTAGACGTTCCTTCTACAAAATCACTATCCATACTGATAAGGAATTTGTGAAAGAACAATCGAGCCGCACCTACACCGCACAGAGAATGCACCGCCATATCAGTGTGTGTGTGTGTGTGTGTGTGTGTGCGCGCGCGCGCGCGCGCGCTGGAATATGATTAAAAAAGAATTTGCCTCCATCGCTTTTAAAATCTATATTCTTGCTCTGATTCGTAAAAGTGATTTTATTATATCCATTATATGAGCTGAACAAAAATGATCTCGAGGTCAAACAAAAACTCGAAATGAAATTCCAGATTACCTCACGTCTTCCAAAGATGTAATGGTGGGTCCCTGACCTGGCTAGTATTGCGTGCGTGCGTGCGTCCGTGCGTGTGTGTGTGTATGACAGTGTACATGGTCGATAAACTAATATATAGGATAGGTAATCCCATGGTAAGGATTTCCCAATCTCTGTTGTCACAGCTAAAAATAAAGTTGTTATACCTATATCGCAACACTGTAATCATTTGTTATATCGCATGCAATGGCCAGTGGAAAGTCCTTCGTCTCTGTTCTTATAGCAGTAAAATTCTTGACGGAAATTTGCTGCTCTGTGGCATTTCCAGTGGAAGGTACTGTCTCTATTCATATGATTTTTTAACGTAATTTACAGAATATCAAATATAGATGATATGCATAAAAATAACATACAAAAGTTCTTACAAATTTCTACAATGTATTTAATATATAGATTATTAACTTTATTCAAGCGTGTATCGTGCAGTAATTGAATTCCCTATCATATGTGTGTACGTGTGTAAAGCAAGTGAAACTTTGCGATATTTATCAATTAACATACTGAAAGGAAATGCATCTTAATATCACCTGATTTGTTCATCACATTGCTAATGTAAAACAATATTAATTGAAATTTTATATCTAAATGAAAATAATAGAAAACAGGCGAAGGATTCGATTAAAAAAAGAAAAAGTTTTAATAAAAATGAAAGAATCAAACATTTTCATCAAGCAAGATCAACAATTACTTTTAAAAACAATTATCATGTGCAACAATGATAATATGTGCCTAACCCCAAAAAACATATATATGACTTTTGTGTCTTTTCTATGCCGAGTATTAAAACATGTTGTGAGCAATACAGTTAATTGACATAATTAATGACCAATTCTAAACAGTGCAGCCAGTTCTGTACACATATAGAGCCAGATATGTACCTGTATAAGATATCGCCAAACTAAATACAGCTAACAGCATTCCATGATGTCGCATTTTGTACCGGCAGGGTCGTTCTATTCATGATATCAAGCGAACGACATAGACCGTGATCTACCGGCACATTTTGCGACGCCAGATGGGGGTTCAAGTTATACACCAAGTGCACGTTATATACCAGTAAAATGTGATAAGAAGTGCAAATTAAATACAATGCAATAGCGACGGTCAAAATGCACTATCATACACCTTACATAATTATGCAAGACACAAAATCGATAGCAGCAAATGAAACGAATGCGTGGTCTGGATGTTTGTTTTTATAAAAAAAAATAAATAAAAAAAAAATTTAAAAAAAAGTTTTATCTGTATGTGTGTTTGCGTGCTTTTACATCACAGCAAGACTTGAATGGTTATATCGTGTCTGTCACGTGCCATGACCAGGGCCACACCACTCTAGCTGATGTGGGATGTGGATTTTCATCCAAATATAAACCAAAATTAATAAGACTGCGCTGAGTATTGCTGTAATTGTTTCAATATGCTGCGGTGCTTGTATGAACATAGCAAAATTCAAAATAGGAACGACGCACTGTAGATTCCCAACTGATTCAATAAACATATGCGATGCAATGAATTCTCAGTTGTATATTTGAACATTCAATTGGATTGACATAACTCTACAACAAACGTTGTATTCTTGAAGACACTATGACTTGATTAGCCTATGTGTTATATATATATATATAGCATATATATATATATATATATATATATATATATATATATATATATATATATATATATATATATATATATATGGAGGGAGGGTGTGTATCGACGTTTTCCACATTCTGTATCAATGCGACTAACTGCTGCATTACTACATCGATAAAATGAAGTAATAACATTTTACAACAATTTTAGGACAGCGCCTTTTACAAATTTAGCTGCTACGTATAATGCTTCAAATTGCTTATTTTATCAAATTAATTACTGATTTCGGACGAATTGATACTGTCAATGTTGATGGGATGGAGTTACTGTAGAAACATAACAGAGTTGTTGCATCCCATAGATTTCAGAGAGCAACATCTTTTTTTTTTTATAAAAAAAACACAACATTTTAATGGTTGTGATTTTACTTGTATTGATTTTGGTTCCTTATTTTATTTATTTCAGCATTCAAACGTGAATCTTTGGACATGACTAGCTTCCAGTCTTGTTCGCTAACAGAACCTACACCGAAATTTCGATTATCTTTTAATTTCGGTTTGCAACCAACACTCATCAATTCCTAGTTTCTCCATCATTTTCAGACATGATTATAATTGTGATGAGATTCAAAATCGCTACTGAAAAAATTGTGGTACTATATTTAATCAGGTTTTTATTTTTTTTTCTTTCTAAAAGCGTGCCCTTATGTCGTAGAGTGTGAACTGTATGCGATACTCTGTGGCTGCAACCGAAGATCGAATAGCAGCAAGTCATTAGGTTCAGTCATTAATAGTCTGCTTTTTGCTGTTTGGAGTTTGTGTTATGCATTTTTAATGGCTCCTCTTACAGATTATGTAAATATGTACTAGAGGGTCATTTCATCCTGGTGGGGGGGGGGTATGAGCAGAGGGAGAAGAAAAAAATGAAATAGATCTAAATATGGAAATGCATATTTTAATAGCATACACTGATTTTGTTTGCTGGGGGGGTGGGGGGCGTCTGAGGATACCTCATACTACACTTGCCTCCTATGTATTGCCATGTACCGCTTTTAACAGGTCGTATTATAGACTAACTACTTGTATGTTTTTCCTTTTCCCATCACGTAGAGTGGTTATTGGCCGCCATTTTTACTCCATATAGTCCGCTATGTTGCATGTGTTTACATAATCTAGGAGAATCTTCAATACATGAGCAAGTATAATGTTTCTTTGACTCGCTTTTTCGTCGCACTTTGAATGCACCTATTGATTAGTAAATTCGTTGTCATAAAACGTGCATTATGGGGTACATTAAAATAAATATGCCCCATTTTTTGCATCCGGGTGTTCTGAGATGATATTATAGTCGAAAGTATTGAAAAATTGTTCCTAGTAAAATTACTTCCTCGACATTATAAGATGGCCTTTTGTTAAACATCAATATTTTGCTTCGTGAAGTGAAATTACTTGCTTGTGTGTTCAGAGTCATGGCTAGGACTACCAACAACATCAAGTGTTTCAATGTACAGAATAATGTTCATTAAAGGGCCGTTGAATGACGTCACTAAAACATAAAATCATGCCCATACCAAAGTTACAAGATCGCTTTTGTGTGGCTACTCGTTTTTAAATCGAAAAACGAATTAATACCGGTCTTGTGGGTAATATCAGAGGGCTTGATTATTTAAAATGACGTTAAAAACTAATGATGTAGGACAAAATGATGAACACGGAACTCGTTGTCTCAAATGATAACACTTATTTGTTTCGTATATTAATATGAAAATGATTAGATTATGTAAGAATTTAGTTTTTAGATAACATATCTTGCTCGTCTTTGACCGACATAGTAAACTCTATTACTTATCGTTTCAGACTATGCAGACATAAACGATACTAAACCGGAAGTCAAGTTTTTCGAGTGTCATGCTATGGCCTGCTTAATTGGATATCAGTTCTGTCATCCGTTCTGGAAAAGATGTGACGACTGCTTATTCTATGAGAAGGATTGTTTCATATCCCGACAACAGCCAAACTGCACGGTCTTTTGTCAAGGCAAGTCCAGCTTGTATTTTGACATTATTGTCAAAACCCTTGACGACAAAAAGATGTAATTTTCTCGTTGTTGTTGACCTTCTAATCGATGTTTTATTGTACGGTGAATGACGTTTTACGCGTTCATTTAACATGATTATTTTAAGATACAGTACCTATGGACACAAGACTTATTAGTTAATAGCACTTTGTTACCAACATGGGATCCTGGTCGGTTTGATATAAGATGATGGCTTCAAGTTAAAAATTGACTCAAACTGCTCATCGCTTGCAATATGTATATCTTGTACCCGTTTATACACGTGGGTAAGGAATTAATATCTTAGATTATTAATTATGATATGATATGCCATGTCTTTACCATCAATCATCCTTTCAGAAACATGGTTGACAAAACAGAGAGAAATACTGAAAAATGAAAAATGCAAGACTGGTAAGTGATTTGCGCTTATATCAAGAATCGCTTTACACAGTATTAATTAAGTGGATCATTATTGTGGCTCGAAGGACAATATATTTTGATCTGTTGAAAGGGATGTAGGTGGAACTTTAAAGTTGATCTGCTTTAAGCAGAAATGTTTATTTTTCAAATCAGCCCATAAGTCAAGAAGCATTTGGGAATTAGTGATATCGTGTGAACTTAAAATGAAAAGCTATTTTTCTTCGACAGAAAATATTGACAAAATTCTCCAACGTTAACTAGAATACATTCAAATATTATGTATGCAAACGGGAAAAAGAACGCTGAACCATGATTATACCGTTTAACAAACTGACTCACTTGATTTCAGTCTAAACTGAACAAATCTAAACAAAACCACCACTACAGCATAGACCTGTTGGGTAGAACAAGAATTTACAAGCTTAATAACTTATTTCTACTGTTTCTTTCGATGAAAAGCTTTCTGCAAGTTCGTTCATGGACAATCCTTTTAGTTACAAAACTGAATACACTGTTGATAAATTGATGCACTTTTTAAACTGAATACACTGTTGATAAATTGATACACTTTTTACGACATAAGAGTTATAAGGATAAAAGAGTTCTTCTTGACAGAAAAATCATATCTGACTAACTTCTCTCTCTCTCTCTCTCTCTCTCTCTCTCTCTCTCTCTCTCTCTCCTCAAATAAGACTTTTGAGATGAATTTATATTTTCATTATAGGTCAAGGCCAAAACGCCGCTCTGCCTTGGATCGTGGCCACAGTGGTCCTAGCCGTTCTTTTGCTGGCGTGTGGATGTGTGCTTTTACTAGTTAAAATAAGATTTTCTGTTCGATGGATAAGTTTGAAATTACCCAACCGAAGTGAAATAAATAAAGCAGCAGAAAACCAAATAAACATAGATAAGACTGAAGCAAGCACGTTTCTCGTAAAAGACGAAAGCTTAAGGCAAGAACAAGTCATCTGTACCAGTAGGAACTCAAATAAGGGTCAACAAACAATAATGCAATCCTCTCATGCAGACAGATGTTTAGATCCCAAGTCGATATATTCTGACGGGTCAAATATAATGAGTAAGTCAAACTTTAATTGAAGGACCATACATACATACATACATACATACATACATGTTTATGTATTTTGAACAACTGTAATTACGTATTATACCATCCTTTCAATGCCAATATTCTACTAAACAATTAGATTTAGTGTGACTTTCTATTCACATCGAAACACTAAACACATGCACATATGTACAACATAATTCTGTACTTGTTTAGTGTACTCAGACCATGGATACTTTTCATGGCTCAGTACAAATATACACAAGTAAAATACATAGCTATTTATTTTTTTAAAATAGTGATCAGTGAAATTATAATACAAGTTGTAATTTTTTCAACGCTCTGTCTGAATCCCTGTTTCGGAATTTATTCATTAAACATCATGCCCAAGACCAGTAATGAAAAGAAAGTTCGAGAGTGTTTATATTTTGTACTTCGTGATTTGGGCTATGTCGTCCTATTATTGCTGTTATTCTTAATCTATCCCTAACTGGTCAGCCTTTTACATATTAAAACTGGGGCCCACTGGTGACCGACTGGTCTAAGTCGCCCATCCTTATCGATCACTGTCATCTCATCTCTGTCCGCATGGGTTCGAGTCATGCTGAGCCAACATGGGAATGTGCGAAAGTTTGCCAGTAGCTTCCCGTGGATCGATGGTTCATCCAGGGTGTTTCCCGGGTTCTTTCTGCATCGGATATACTGGCCGCCATGTCATGTGCTGAAAAGTGGCGTCAAACCAATCACAAATATTAACATTTGTCGCTCATGTGTGTACATCAGAGCGAGAGGTTATGACCTGAACTTAGTAAATGACATATAATAGCTGGGATTTGCTGCTAGATCACTTATATTCTAATCATCTATGTTTTTCAGACACACCTCCTCCAAGGCCTGAGACAGATTCTGACGATTAGTTCGGTTTCAGCTTACTTGCTGCATTGTTGTGCAAAAGAGATTGACCAAAATAAACGACCAATCCTTGAAGAGAAATTACTGTTACTCTGGGACAGTGTCGGTTGAAAGCATTGTTTACTCCCATAACTGTTGATCTCCATGCAGAATCAAGGATATATCCACACAAACAGAAACACACACATCGTTTGTGTGGTCAAAATGGAATAATAAGAAAAATATTAAGTTTGTCAGTAACAATGCTAAAGTAAACAACAGCATCAAACGAACTCAACAAAATAATTCATGGAGCAAAGAACGAAACTATAAATGATACATACGTCATTTTCACAAAAAATTATCGATTCAGCTGAAAAAAGATTCGACAATTATGTGTATAAAGGTATACATAATGGTAGTGATTTTAAATCTTCAGATAAACTTTGGTTTTGACGGCTATGTCAAAGAGCACGAAGAACGTCTCATTAAGCTCACGATATAAATCCATACCAGACAACGAAAAACTAATTTCCAAAGGACAAAGAAAGTAAAAAATAAAATAAAAATAAATTTAAAAGTGAACACAAAATCAGATTTTTGGAAGAGTGTCAATATTTTGGAAAACAACAGAGATGAATCAGCATTTCACTGCTACGCTACAGGAATTCTTCAAAGATATAAACGAATACGGTGATGATGACATCAATGAGGAACTTGAGATAGATCCGAAAAATGATGATGTTACATTAAACTCCCCAAAAAACGAAGTAAGATATCTTAAAATGTATTAAATCCCCAGTGGCGGATTTCCCATTAAGCAGACAAAGCAGCTGCCTAGGGTAGGAACAGTCAGGGACGGCAGTTTAAGTATGAAAACCTGGCTTGTTAAAAGAAAACGATTTACTTTGTAAAAAAAATTGGAAACGAAAATGAAAAATTCTCGAGTTAAGTTTTGCCATTATTTAAAGGTGGTCTTTCAAGGCGCCAATCTTAATGCTTTATTTTTGAGGAGGTGTGGGGTGTGCGGCAACTATGACAGTGCTAAGTGGTGGAAAATTATAAATCAGTCACCGTAATTCCCCACTCCCCCCCAAAATAATAAGACCCCATGAAATGATATAATTATCGACGAATATATCACGTATAATATAAATCTAATGATGCCTATAATATTTATTTTTGACCGGATACCCGATACACAAACCTTTACCAGTAATCCCAGATTCGAGGCTCGAGGAAATCGTCGAACCTAGTTTTAGGAGGGATCCTTGTCTCGCTGAAAGATGTCGCTCAGTAAAGATTATACGCTATTGCTTATTCAGAAAACCATAACTATTCTTTACTTTTATCGATTTTCGCAAAGGTTTTGAGTCTGTTTTTCTTGCGATTGTATGGACGAAATTACGCCCAAACCATATAAAAACGACTGGAGTTAAACTTGTTCATAATTTAGCATCATAATTCTGAAAAATATGACATCAGTAACTTCAGTGAGCCATTATTGTCATCTCATGTTGCATTGCATTTTAAGGATGGCTTCCATAACTCGGAATGGAAAGTTTATTGACGGAAACATATTTGATTCACCGTTTAAATTCCTAGTATTTAATAAATTTTACATATTTAATGGTAAATTAAACGTTCTCTTTTTCTTTATATGCATTCTACTGTTTCAATAGAAACACATGTATATTTATGATACAGTTTCATGTATCTTGCAACACGTAATTTTTCAACGTTATTTATGCATTAAAACTTACACGACTAAAGTTAGAACGTCTTTGTACTTCTCGCGTCATTGCATTATTTAGGATATAAAGTTGATCTTCCAGAAACCAAACGGATTTAGGGGCCCCGAGTGGCCGAGTGGTCTAATGCGCTCTCCGTTATGGATCACTGCCATCTCACCTCTGTCTGCGTGGGTTCGAGTCTAGGATTCGGCAAATGTGGATATGTGAGAAAGCTTGCCAGTAGCTTCTCGTGGGTCGGTGGTTCTTTCCGGGGATTTCCCGGTTTCTTCCTCCACCATTAATACTGGCCGCCATGTATAGCCTATCGTGTGCTGAAAAATGGCGTTAAGCCCCACAACAACAACAACCCAAACGGATTTAACGTCGTAAACAATTATTTGAATTCATTTTAAAGAAGCAAGAATCGAAACGAGTCTAGGATTTTACGTTTTTGGTGCTGTTTACTTTAAATGCTTGGAATGCAGACGAACAACAAACTATTATTACATTTGGTAAGAAAGAATGCATCTTATTTGGCTAAGGTGTAAACAAAATCACAGAATTCAACATAACCTGAAATGGTCATACAATAAAATCTGAAAAGTATTTCTAAATATATACCTTACTTTCGTTTGAATGCCAGTTTTTTTTTCTTTCTGTAAACAAGATCAATGCTTGTCATAAAGCTTAAAAGAAAGACAAAGATCTAAAGAAAGGAAAAGAACACACTATGTTCTGTTTTAGTATAATATAATTTTGACCATTCCTGTTTTTGTGGTATCCCGGAAATGGCAAAAAGAAAATTAGCTCATAAACAAAGTCCAATTAGCACCGAATAAAACTAAGATTGATAAGTAACATTGAATCAATATCAATACAGACAGTATTAACTTGAATCCATATCAATACAAACAGTATTAACTTGAATCCATATCAATAAAGACAGTATTAACTTGAAAGTGTGGGAATCCGTAAAGTAGTGAATAGAGAAAAACACTTAATGATCACTTTAAAAAATGAGACATGTCCATTTTATCAGAGCCAAAGGTTTGTGAAACTTAGTGACCATCGCTATTTTGTCACTAGGAGAAGTAAATAAGTAAATTTAATTTTGCTGCCCCACTTGTTAGAGGCGAAACTTCCACAACTTTGATGAAACATATTACCCAGATGGCTTTTAGTGACATGTTTAATTCTCAATACGGATTTTAAGCTTTAATACTTAAAAGGTTTTGTTAAGGATCCCATTGGAAATAGGTTGTTTTCTTTTTAACCTTTGACAGGTCATCATTGTTGGATTCACATATATTCATAATCATTTTTTTTGTTAAAATCGATTCTTTCAATTTTAAAAACACGTTAACAGTGTGTTCTCTCATATTGATAAATGTGCACGTGTGGCCATATTGCAGGTGTAGGTATTGTAGTATTTATGTAATATACGACTTTATCTCATATGTATTTTATCTTTATAATGTAGTTGCTTTTATATGTGTATAGTCGCAAATATTATTTTATGCCACTTATTTAGATTTATTATCTGTATTAATATTTGTGTTATAATTTGATCATACAATAATAATAATAATAAGAAGAAGAAGAAGAAGAAGAAGAAGAAGAAGAAGATTTTTAAAAATTCCAGGGTTTTCCTTCCTGAATATCCTGGTTAATTAAAAAAGCCCTGCATGCTCATTTTCATTTCCTTGACTTGAAGCGTAAATTCGAAAACAAAAAAACAACCCGTTAATTTTTTTTTTTTTATAAATATCTTATAATTCAAGTATTGCACTTTTGGAAGCTGGCATTGTTCACGTTAGAAAAAAATGAATCTTACTAACATTAAAAAGTACTACAGTTAGAGAACATTGCAGAAGTTCAGGTTCATTTGTCTAGCATATGGTAGCCGCCATTTTGATCACCTGTCTACTTTAGATCGCGCATAGTTTTTATAATTACACATGTGGTATAGAGGTATGCCAACATTCTCTCCATTCTGCCAATGCAAATAACTTCAATTTATACCTAACCCCCTCTCAGAAGTACGTAATAGTTGAACCTTTATTATTTATTTTTTTGTGTCGTAATAGTTCTCTCCCCTGTCTTTTCAGCCTGTACATCAACATTTTTGTTTAAATGCGCATGCATACTACGCGTAATGTGATATTTTGATTAGGCGTGATAGGATATACCGATGGGCGTTTTCATGTTAAATTCCCAATAACTCCCATAGCAACCCGCAATGTTAGTCCTGTGAAGATTTTTAACATTAAATTATGTTCGAGGCCATAGTCTTTTCAAAATGGCTGGAGAGAGGATTACTGAGGCCACTGCGTCAATTTTGATGTATCATTAAATTCTTCAAATGTTATTCTCGTTCAACCAGACTCATAGAGAGATCATGGACGAACGAAATTCTCATAAATGTTCCACGCTGAACTATTGCACGTTTGCGCAGTGTTCACTATGTAAAGGACCTCTCTGGTGGCCTAATGGTTAGAGCGTTCGCCTCGGATGCGGTAGGTCGCGAGTGCGAACCCCGACATAGTCATACAAAAGACTTATAAAAAATGGTACTAACAGCTGCCTCACTTGGCGCTCAGCATTAAGAGGTTAGTATATAGTGTTAGGACTGGTCGGCCTGGTGTCAGGATAATGTTAATGGGAGGGACATCATGCTACATGTCTGCGGCATGAATCCCCAGTGCTAGACATCGCAATAAACTGCCACACTGTAGACATCGTAGCGATAAGACTGAAAAGTTTTTAAAGCTACGTTAAAACTCCAAAATCTCTCTCTCTCTCTCTCTCTCTCTCTCTCTCTCTCTCTCTCTCACATACACAATGTAAAGGAAAAAAGCATTTCTCTGATTTTCTTTACCCTTAATCCTTGTTTGCAGAAAAGAAAATCTATATATCCTTCTGGAGATTTAATCTAATCGATGGGGGTTTATTTGGGTTTCAAAGTGCATAACTAGATCTTTCTTCTTATACGCTTTTCGTAAAAGTTATTAGCCTGAATTGCTATGTTCACTTTCTGATCTTGTGTGGTAAATTGTAAAAAAAAAAAAAGAACTACTCGATAAATGTCTTGTTTTATATATCTTTGTTAGGTTTATAATTTCATACGTGCACCTACAGAAAATAGAAACGCTTACCAGTGGAAGTTTCTCTATTTCAAGGACAGGCAAATTTAGTGCACTTTGTGCCTTTTCACGTAGATTTCTCCATCACAGAGAATTTCATCAGTTGTCTGCTTCAGACAGTGCATGGTTAACTAACAGTGATAAAAAATAAATGGCAATCCAAAGAGGTCAAAGAAGTGTAAGTTCATGGTAACATTCTCTACACTGTAAGAGTTGTACAGCAACCAAATTTTTCCTGTACCTTCTCCATTTTCATCAATGCTCCAAGACCTCAGAGCAGACATATGGTAAAGTTGCTGATCGGTTGATAGAGTTTTATATAAATCTCATATCACAAAAATACATATTTCATATCTTTGTTGATGTTTTAGACCAAGCATATAAAATATGCACAGGTAATATAGATTTTCTATTCTACACAAACATTTTGCAAATCATCACATTGTGGACGCATTCAATGTTTGTCTAAAAGGGCACGTGTTTTCCTCATTATTGTCAATACATTCTACCACCCGTAATATAAAAATAAATATGTATATATTTGTCGTCTTTACATAGATGGTCTTGGTGGAATTTACTCAGTAGATGTTATCTTGTTCGAAGAAAAATTAAAAAAGAAGAACGAAGAAAATGAAGGACATCTAGCAGCAATATATACCTTTACCAATCTGAACATCGGTCAACCATTTCCGTCATGTTGAGAAATAAGATGGGATAGTTTTGGAATGCACATAAAATTTAATGGATTTGGTGATTCGCCTATGGCGAAGTGTACCACGTGTGTTACGACAGAAAAGGCAGACATTCGTACAATTGGGACTTTGTCTCCTTCTCCTTTGTCTCCTTTTCCTTCTGTGATGTGTGTACAAAAGTAGCTCCGAATATAATTCTCAAATTACATCTAAGTATTCGGACCTCCACATTTATTAATGCGAAAGAAAACTGTGCACCATATTTATATCAGCGTAGCAATTTACAGAAAAAATCATACATTTTGTTCGCAATAACTTTCATCCAAAAAGAAACCACCATCTATTCGAACCGCCTCTGCTATTTCTACAATTAGATAGATCGTAGGACTCGCCGAGAAAAAGTTGTGAATGAAAAAATATTTCAATGCATTAGCAACTTCTCGGTCAATCCCAGTAATAACATATTGTATTTTGGGGGATTTATTGCCCCTTTGGGTTCTGACTAGCCGCCACAACCACTATCCCCCATGACTTCGTAAGCAAGCTACATATAATGTGCAACCAGTGGATGCTTAAGCATTAATAAATCCACGTTCTTGAGGCTGCATACGGTAGGCTAGTAACCAAGTAGCAGCTGGATGGAACGTTACTCCAAGGCTACAAAATTCGCAATGGAAACGATTACTAAGCAGCTGCTGTTTCGATCGATAATTAGAAATTAGAATATCCATGCAGTGATAAAAATAGCCACAATTTACAGGTGCATGCAATTGAAGCAATTTATCTTACTTGCCAAAAACTTCAGAGAGAGATAAACTATTTTGATTTAATTTAGCAATGTATTCTTTTCAGTGTACCAGAAAATTCAGTGCGAAATTAATACAAGCTATCAACTGTGCACAGTGCTAGTACGAATTCTACTCTGCTAATATCGAAAAATAAGCGAAATATATCGAGTGAATGAACTGGAAACATGCGGTTGACCTAAAATTACTGTTTTTTGACTATGTTTGCATACCATTACACGGGACCATGTATGGATATACACAGTAATGTTGTGAAATAGTCATTTTAAATGGCGTATTTTTGGATATTAGCTTTTTATCGGAGGGGTAGTTCACGTGTTTTCAAACAATTTCTTGACGGCAAATACGTTGTTTTCATTTACTCTCTCATCACATAACAATGGCCGTGACAGCTAAAGCGCCGTACTATCTAACACACTATTACTGATTCGAGTAATGGTTTCGGAGAAATTTTTCTTTAATAAGTAGGGAGAATATCGAGTCTAGCTGGTGAAATGTGAAAAGTGAAAGTCAATTTGATGCTGTTATCGTCGAATCGTATATGAAACTGATATGGACTGCGCACATTAGTTGACTGTAAAACCGCACCTGCATCTTGTTTACAATTAGTAGCGTGCCAAAATTTCAAAGAACTCATTTTAAAAAATCACACCTTGGAGGAAAAAAAAAATCTCCTTTCATATTAACGACTTTTTGTAATATATAATGGTAAAAAATCAGACTGACTCACAATATTTTGAAGGAGTTTATTGAGGTTTCTAGAAATACATTAAACTACGAAATGACTACGATATAAAGTATGTGGCGGAAAACCTTCCATCACTGTATCGTTTGAATGATTAACACAGATTTATCAAAGAGGCTGAAAATATGTTATATGCGTTTCCTGAGACATATTAGACGCACGTTGATAAACGGATGAACTTGGGAGTGACCTTATTACAGCAACGGAATAAACTAGAGCAGGTTTATGAAGAGAAAATAAAGAAGAGTTTATATAGTATATGCAAGAAAAGTACAATAACTGACTAAATCGTCTGCTATGTTTTGGGTGTATTATATAGTAATGGAGTCTGAACTCAGCAATCTTCAATGGATATACTAATTTGATTACAAACACGGAGAAGAGTTGCGACGCAAGTACCGAAAACAATTTTCAGAAGTTATTACTAAAAAAAGCAACGGAGCAAAAGCTGTTGAGGAAATTTACCAGCGCTCAAAGACATTTCATGCTATTTCATACTACGCACAAAATGTGGTCGCACTCGAGTTGGCGTAATAATAGTGATTGGTCATTTTAGTTACTTTGGGCTGATAGTAGCTTGGAATGCAACTTATCAAATGAATTTACATCTACGTAGGCAACATCTGCTGTCGATACCGAAAAGAACTAGCCCTTTTATTTGAAAAAGCCTCATTTAAAATTTCGAGTTATCATAAAGTCGCGTAATGGACTCTGTAAAGTTCTCTATGTGATTACACAGAAAGATACAGAAATGCACCAAATAGTAGCTTGGATTAAAGCAATTGCAGCTTCTGATCCTGGTAAAATACAAAAACTAAGACAAGATGTTGATGGACTTCTTAATTAGAGACATCCTTCCCCTTATAGCATGCCTTAACTAAAGCAAATCGCACAACAGCATGGAATGCGAATACAAAATTGTTTGCCAAAAGCTGACATACTCGAATTATTGAGACTATACTTGCACTGGATCAATCTGATCCGCCATCAGTTGCCAATGCAAAAACGGTACAACAACTAAAACAACTTGCACGTGAGCGAAATATACAAATACCAAGTGGTGCAAGAAAGGCTAATATACTTTCAATATTAGACGCGTTTGAACAAAACCATCGTCGTACAGAGGATGAAAAACATCGTCGTCGTATTAAAAACGTATTGCATCTGCTATTGCTAGTGAAGCTGCCGAGTATGTTCGTGCGAAAACACAACAATTACAAGTACCCGAATTTAAATTTCATACGCGTAGTGATGAATTAGAAAATCACGTGGCAATTATCCAACCCACATGCAAACCAGGCAAAGACGCACGACAACTGTTAACAAATATAATTCATGGAATCACAATGTGGATTCACAGCGGTGCCTGCGCAATCCTTAACCGTAACGACACCAGCGCCATCAATGACACAATTAACAAAGGAATTAAAAAGATTCTTGAGATATTAGAAAAACATACCAATGCAGGATCGAGATGAACTCTCGAAAGATGTGGCCATGTCGATGTATATATTTCACCATGTCAAACGTTTTGTGGATCCAGATAAAAAAAACGTTGACAACAGATGTTTTGAATGGGCAGTTTTATCAGCGTTATATCTGACTAGTGATAGTAAATACCGGCAGCACCTGGGTGAACTCAGCTTTGGTAATGTCAAATTTCTCGTGCAGTTTACTAAAGCCACACTAAACAAGTTTGAAAGACTTAACCCTGGTATCGTTGTTGTTAATGTGTTTACATGGGATAAATGCTTTTATCCGCTTGCACTATCCCAACATGGACAACAGGGACAGACTCAGATTGATTTGTTGCTGCTGAGTGAAATGATAAAAATAGAATCGGTATCGCACTCCGTCTGGATAAAGAATCTTGTTCGGTTGCTTAACCGGCACAGTCAGAAAACACGTAAGAAATATCCTTGCAGATGTTGCATGTATGTATTTAACACCCAACAACTGATCACCGTGACTTTTGCTCTGGTGGCATCAGTGAAAAACCGCAACGAACAGTAATGCCAGAACCAGCTAAAAACATTCTCAAATTCACTGCGTTGCAACGAAAGATGAAAGTCCCTTATATCACGTGGACTTTGAATGTCTCAGCGTTGAAGTGAAAGATGCAAGAGCGTCCAACAATTAAATAACACAAGTAGCTGACTAAATCCCATGCCGGTTTAGTTATAGAGAAGTTAGGTGTGACGTGCAAACTGAACCACCAATGTTGTACTGTGGTCTGGATTCAGTTGAGGTGTTTCTTAAATCGATTGAAGTTTCCTGTAGTTGTCACTCTTAACAGACCTCCCAACTTAAAAGAGTAGATGCCATCAAAGATCCGCGATCAAAACATGAACGCTGAATAGCCTAAAATCTTATCTAGAGAGTTTACTGGATAGAAACAATGTCTCTTTGAATGGTGGAGGCAATTTGTACAAACATGCAAGCTGAAGAAGGTCAACATTTATGGACAGAATATTTTACACTGTACACACCTCAAACAGTGATGCAATTACAACCACAACTTCGTAAAAACCCAGACCCCGAAGACGTTAAAGACGAAGATCTGCAACATATACAAGAAGAACAACGTGCATATTATGAACAACAAATATGGTTGAAACAACAACAGCAAAACGCAGCACGTGTACCCCAAACAACCGCACCTGCACTTCCAGAAGAATTAAGACAACAAACGTATACCCCAAGGACCTGCTACACCCACACCAGAGCAACAACCAAAACAAAAACGTGTAACACAATTACTCGAAGAGTTAGCTACAAAAGTTGCACATAAACCACAACCAAAACAAGGAGGAGGCCTAGGCAGACTGTGTGACCCTAACGATTGGAAACACTCGTGTAACGTTTTGGATTGGAAACATCTGTGGATTCAGTTCTTGTAACAATGCACCAGAAGTCATCGATTTCTCGACGATTGTTCACTAATGACATCATAGACAGAAATGCATTTCGTGCGCTGATGCATGAACGTATTGAAAATATCAATAATGTATGCGACGAAACAAGTTCATACACCGATGATGAGTTCTGAAACAACTGAGACGCTAGGTAGTGAAACACTTCGTGTTTTGAGTGACCTATATGCTGCCATGCAAACGGTTGTTGTAAATACAACCTAGAGCGTTACATCTATGATCACAATCTCATTAGCAAAACCAGAATTCAGTGTGTGACTTTTTCTTCACCTGTTACCGCTGGTGGGTCGCAAACACTTGAGATCGCATTAGCATCGCTCCGAGTGTAGTACAGTTGGCCTAATGTCCGATCACAACCGTTTGGTGGTCTGCCCGCAAATAAATCGCTTGTGTTTTTATCATACAATGACGATAACAGGAATACTATTGAACTTCCTGCCGGCGCTGACAACATAGAATAGATCAAGGAAAAAATTTCAACAAAGAATAAGGTTGGTGACCACCAGATAATCTAAAATTAATCTACGTGCCAATGAGTTTACACTCAGTTCTGTCATCGCAATAGAATCTCCGACGTATGCGGCTGACAATGCACGGTCATCAATAACATCAGTTTTAGGTTGGCCTGACAATATATCAGATGATCAACGATTTTTACGTATGGGGTATCATATCGCGCCTAACATTGTGGGGATTACCCGTTAACGCGACATGTTATGGAACTGGCCTTGGTGATGTTGTTCGTGGATTGTTCACAATCACACCAAAAGTGCTCGGAGTTCTAAACAAGTTCCAATGCGAGTCGCTGATAGGATCAAATGCGATGCTATAGATCGGATGAAACAACCTGGATTGCAGGCGGCTCAATCGATTCGAGATTGACTACGACGATTAGTGACTCGAGCACCACGAGACGCGGTTACCGTACCATCGAATGAAACAATGCTGCCTGCGGTTGGAAAATCATTAATGAAGTCGCTCAGCAACGATCGTCAGATTCACTGATTGCAAATCTTGTAATGGGAAGTGGATTACGGTTGAGGAAATGAGTGGTAAAGCCGCCAAAGCCGTATTGCAAAAGGTATTAGTCAAAAATCAAAAATGGTTAAACAATGGCTCAGTTCAAAGATATATGTGATCCTGCATTTGACATGGGCGTGTTAGTGAACGGAAGCCGAGAGATTTTCAGTATTACTGATGTGCGGCCAGAGACCCCAACCAATTAAAAATAGAATTGCAAGTGCAGGACACATCTAGGTTATTTCTTCCATGTAAGTCATTCTTGGAAATTGAGGAAAAACTGATACTGATGACAACGGTAACAATTACGATGCCAATATCTAAGTTGGATTTATCAACAACGGAATAATCAGGTTGTTGAACAGTGCACATTGTTCCATGAAAAAGAAATTTAATAAATACTTGACGACGTTGACGTAGCCACTACGATTTTTGGACTCGCCAGATATAGATGTTCTGGATTGAGAGATAGCTAGTAGTCGATGCGAAACTTACAATACTGTCCTTATATATGTATATAGTTACTTGCCTACATACCAGTCACACATTGTTACCAGAACAGACCAAAAGCTTGGATATACATGTATATTACCCATAGGTCGATAAATCTTTCTCATTATGAAATCGATTATGAATCACCGATGTTTACATTCGCTTTATGGAATCACACTTCTAGAAAATTATTTTGAATAAAGACACTCGATTATAACTACGTTCCAACTATAAATATCGACTAAAGGAGACCAGAAATAAAACTTTTCCTTTTATGTATGTAATTCTCTACAAATTTTAATGCGACTGTAATGTTTATAAATTAAATATCGTAGGCGGGTAGTGATTTTATTGCTCCACGATTCCGTAAATTGCCGAATTTTTCCGAGTTTTGATGAGACGACAGATCACGTGGTCCCGTGACGCAATGCTAGCCAGTCCTCGAATATCAACAGAAACATGGCGAGCGAGACAGACAGGAGAGATCAGATTTGGGTTGCACATTCAAAAGTTGAATCTGCTTCCAAGATATGCTCATAACTGTATCTGTTGAATTGTGTTAACAATGTGTTTAAGACCTGAAAGCAGAAAAGTACAACAGTAAGAAGATGATCATATTTCATATTTTGGAATTTAAAAAAGCAATGTAATTTTAAAATAAATACGTATACGCTGTGTGCTGTGCAAAAATGTAATAAGCATTAAGTGATGGTGCCCAAAGTAAAAATTAAAAATTTACCACAATCCAATAAATTCATTTAAGAAGGATGAGGTTCATTCGTATTATATATAAATGACATATTCATTACCTACCCCCAACACACACACACACACACACACACACACACACACACACACACACACACACCAAGGACTAATATCTTGAAAATATACATCCAACACTGAAACACCGAGAGATAATACTGAATTCTGGGTGAAGAGATTAGAATGGGGACCGACTTGTGTGTGAATATCCATTACCGGGGAGGTGTAAAAAGCACTGAGAACGGTTTTCATCGGTCGTAACTTAAGCATTAGTTTTAAAAAAGAAAAAGAAAAAAAAAAACATCTGCAAAGCAGAAATCATAAGTAATTAATTTAAACATTAAGAAGCTTCCTTCTTATGATTCAATTACAGTGTATTTTACATGCAGGCTACAGTTTGCGTATTGACAAATCTGATAATATATACATGTCTGGTATAATAGTTTATGTACTGTACTGGTCAGTGCTCAAAGAAATTTTTTTTTTCTAGACATAGGCCCCTGGCTAGTGACTTAAATAAACTCACAAACCCTGACTGAACTTCCACAAGCCCGGACAGTTTATACCTGTCAACTCTCAAGCCAGGAGAAGAATCTCCCGATTTTTGGGGTATTTCCACACCTACCTCCAGATCTCGTAATATATCTCGATTTTTCGCAGAGAACTCCCGATTATTACATTGTGTCTGTCAATTTTCATTTCTCAGAAGAAAAAAACAAAACATACATAAATAGATATAACGTATGCAATCCACAGATGCCATATTCTATTTTATCACTTGTGACTATTGTAGTGACGAAATAAGTGCCGGATTTAGACATAAGCTAAACAAGCTACAGCTTAGGGTCTCAGTGTAAAATTCCAAATATATTTATAGTATCAGTTATAAATAAAACATGAAAAACGGTTTTAAAAAGTGCTATTAATAAATCCTAGAGATATTTTAATTCAGATTACCACAAATACATTCTAAAACTCTATCCATTGCATATGGTAAACTCGTTCTGGATACCTGTCCTAAACGTTTGTTATAATATTGAATTTGCCGTTAAGATATTGTTAATAGAATAAGATGCATCAAATTTTGCATATATACACTTGTTGAAATAATCCAGTTTCGATTTCAAAAATAGAATGATGATGTCAGATGTCAGATGATGTCAGATCCTTTTCATTTCTTTGTCATACCTTTGTCATTCCTTTTTCAGTGGTGAAAACATTCAGCAAATGCAAGGACTAATGAACGATGTCGGACGTTGTAGCATTTGGCATCTTTTGTAAGTATGTTCATCACATGCATTTGGCCTATAAATGAATATTCTCTATTAATAGAATTAAACTCTCACATCAGGTAATAAAAAAATATTTTAGCAATTATCTAATGATATTTTTCATGAATGTAAAGGGCACAGTTACTACACTTATTGTGTCTAATATCTCGTGTTGTGATCTTAATAAGTTAAGACATCAATTACCAGAGGAAGATTATTGTTAGTTGTAGTAGTTTTAGTACTCGTGATATTTATCATGAAATAAAGGTCATAGCCATAGTCGATTTTTTTTTCTTTCTATTTCCGAATTGATCATTCTCCTGCATCTCCATTTTACTTATCTCCGTCATCGCAAGTACTGTAATCATTAGCATCATCACAGAGGAAAGGAAAAGGGGTTGGGTATATATGGGGGAGCCGTCAGGTAAAAAAATTGAAACCATTCCAAGAACCGTCAAAGAAAATTTATCAAGGGAAGTAATCCAAGGTAAGAAATTTCGAAAGCTTGTCACACTGAAGTTTGTTCTCTCCTCTTTCCAAGATATTCTCCAAGCTAGAACTGTTCCTTAATATACATTAATTTTAAACCTGATCTCCGGATCCTTACATCTTTGACGTATAGTTCCAAGAGATAAAAGAAAGAATTCAAATAAAAATTTATCAGTTAAATGTGTTGCTGTTTTTGTTGGATGGGAGGGGGGATCGAGGGTAGGAGAAGGGAAGGAGGAAAACAAGTCTGCATTTAGCCCCCCTCCTCCATATTTCAATGCGAGGATGAAGTACAAAAAAAAAAAAAATAATAAGCGGAATTATTTGTTTCTGTTGGTTTTAACAGCTAAAATACTGAACTCGAGTGTCAAAGTATAATTCTACTTCTCGAAACAACCCTAAAAATCCCCAAACGAACAACCAAACCTTCCGATCTTGTGTATGTATAGGATAAAACCGGAACCATTTCATATCAAAATGACAAGCGAAATCTATAACAAAGAGTTGGGGATGTCTTTTTTATATAAAAATAAGATGAGATGAAACAATTAATAAATGTGCAACCTTCAAGAACTTTAATATGATTTTTTGGTCATGCACTATCATGATGCGGAATCGGAATGATTCTTTTGCTTTTTTCTAAACGTGTTCTCTGTAAGTTTCCTCTATTTTTCACTAATTTTTACTAAATGTCAGGGAAAATGAATTATGAATAAATGAACAAACTCAAAATTCCATTTAGTTGCCTCATAGTTAAGATAATTTAATGGCATTGATTGTGTCGCTATATATCTGTTCCATACTTTTGATGTAATTATTTATCCTAATTTTCTATCCTTGGACACTGTTTCAGGTAGTTTATATGTGTCTGAAGTTGTCAAATGTCTAAAATGAGGAGACAAAACACAAGGAAATGATTTTACTACAGACGGTGCCATCTTGATTAGGATAATATAACATGTAGCAGCCTTTGGAACACACAGTGAACAATCGGGATATTAAAACTGGAGCTCAGCACCTTCCAAACTGATTGCATTATTCAATACATCGGGATGTGAGTTGTACGATCACTTATCACGTAGAGCAGGGGTCTCAAACTCAAACCACCCTGAGGGCCGCATGAGGGCATTTTCGATGGCCCAAGGGCCGCACCAACTTTGTAATCTCTATGACACCATGTGACGCCAATCATTTTGCGGGCCACAGGATTTGGCCGCGTGTTTGAGACCCCTGACGTAGAGGATGTCCACATCTCCGCACTCTGTATGAGTACGAGGAGACTGTAACAGTTGTCGAATGGCCCGAATAGTTTCATATCGGGAAATGGTGGAACGGTACAATCGCATAGCATCATAGTTTTATTCCAGCAGCGTAGCAAAAATTCAACCCCCTCCCCTTCCGCAAAACTTAATTTTTGGGGTCCCAAACCAAAAAAAAAAAAAAATGTTGTTTGATGGGAATTTTGGGCCCCCACTTCCTGGCGCCACGTCATATCCTCGTCATTCTTACCTCTTTTAATTTGCTTCTTTTTCTATGTTGTTAGGAGGAATTAAAGATTAATGTCTATTTTTGCATTGGAATCGGAATAGCAAAAACTACATATGGTTGGTCCGTATGGCTGGAGCGCTGGTAAATGAGAGCTTGGTGATAATTGTTTTTACTCGCCGCATATATGGTGTGGGTATAGGAGAAGGCCAGTAACACCCCGTGGGTAGGTGGTTCTTACCTTAATTTTCA
>JAECUM010006305.1:0-57500 GCA_016617855.1 Megalonaias nervosa | reverse complement strand
CTTTAAAACAATTTCAGTCATATTGCTACCATGTCTGCAGTGTAACAGTTTATAGTGACATGTAGTCATCTCCCACCCACTCACGTTCTCCTGACACTCGTAATCCCCCTCCATAGACCAGTTCCAACATTAACCTCTTAATGGTGAGCGCCAAACTGAAGCAGCTGTTAGTACTATTTTTATGAGGCGGACAGTAACTAATTAGGCCACAGGAGCGGTGTCAGGTGTCATTCGGGGTAAAATTACGTTATACTCAATGGGGAGTCTATTAGTCTATTCTTATTTCAGTCTCAATTCAGAGCAGACATTCACTTTTATATAACATACACAAAATCTGCATGTTTTTTATTAGACATTTAACCGTCAAGATTCCTTGTATAAGGAGATTTTTGCTTCTGGTGACTCTTCGAATGCGTAAGAAGCAGCATTGCGAGTGATGTGTCAATACATCTATTCGATTACAATGTATTGTGTACCAGTTGCCAAAGCTAAAAGATACGTTTTCAGTTTGATATGTTAAGATATGGTTGCTGTAATGAGAAAAAAGTAGAAAGCTAGGAGAGCGTGTTTAGTATTGATGCCTGAAAAACTCTGAACAGTAACACTGATTTTTCGTGGTTCTGTTTTGTTTCTTGTATAGCAAGAAGAGAACTATAAATTGTCAGAACTATAAATACAAAGATTTTTTCACAAACATTTAATTTTCTCTAAAAGAAAACCCTAAAACGGCATTGGAGTTTGAAAAATGTGAGAGTCAGTCCCTTCAGCAATTATAGATGGAGCTTCTACTTGTATGGATTATTTACACATTGCAAAAAAGGCTCAATCATTTCTTCAGAAGTGTATTTATTTCCAATCCTATCGATTATTAACCGAATATACACGGTTATAAGCTGTCCATTGACTCATTAAATATCATAGCCATTACATGTATTGAAGTTCAAAAAGTCTCGAGCGAATTTATTTTGTGGAAGAAGCCTGTGGCTTTCATAATGTCTCTGGTATGTTTTCGTAAAAGCATACGCCAATGACTTATATGTGTACCTGCAAACTTTTTAAACATATGTATAAAATCCAGTACTTTTCCTGATATGCTTAAAAAAAAAGGCAAATATCATTCCAATTTTTAAATCACGTGATAGCAATTTAGACTAAAATTACAGAATTGTGTCGCTGCTAACAGTTCATCCAATCTGTTTGAAAATTTCTTTATACATTTTACAGATTTTAAAAAACCCTACCATACATGTAGAACAGCAGTTTTACTGACTTCATTAAAAAAGAAATTGATAATAAGTCAATAGTTCCTCAAATATGTTATAACTTTTCCAAAGCGTTTAATTACTTGCCGCACAGTCTGCATTTACAGAAAACAAAAATCACGTGACTTGTAATATTCTTCAATGGTTTTCTTCATATTTGTGTAACATATACGAAAGAGTTGTTAATGCTCAAACTTCTGGGGTGCATAAGGGGTTTGTTTCGTGGTCGATATTGTTTTTATTGTATACAAAAGACATTCATTAAGTGTTAGAAGTGCCTTTAATTTGCTGATGACGGTAGATTTAATAAATCTTTCTGACAGATAAGAGATTACTAGCTCAATCAGAGAGATGCAGGCACAGTATATAAACAGTGTTGGTAACTGAAAGCAAATGTGAAGAAATGTTTCTATATCAGTTTAAAGACAAGTAAAAACTATTTGTTTTAATGGACGATGTGAAGTCAAAAGGTGAGAGTTGTGTTAAAGATCCGGGTTAATCTGATTAAAATCAGATCTCCACTGTCCTACCTGAGGGATCTAATTTTAATCAGATCGAAGATCTGGGTGTATTGGCTGAGAAGCACCCTCAGTTTCGATGTCCGTGTTAAGCTCACTATATCCAAAGAAATCCAAGTTTACGAGGTTATTAAAACGCATTTGCAAATACTTGGTAAATATATCAGTCATACGTACTTCGTATCGATCTTTTGTAACGTGTTGTGTTAAATACTATTGTGAAATTGCTCAGTCATACCTCTTTAGTAGCAGAGAGGGTGAACAGACCACTTTTTTAGAAGGGTCCGTTCGCGAAAATAAAGGTTCCTACAAAGGCTGAAAATACAAGGTCAATAACGCTAAACCGAAACCTCTAACCGACCGAGATTTCTATAATTGGGTTAGCTCATTTTGTTACTTTATTTTTGACGCTTATGTTTTCAAATTTGTATGCGTGTTCGTTTACGTACCCGGACACTCATTATTGGTCGTCACCCTCTCTGCTGCTGTCTCTCAACCAAAATTTTATCGAGACCTATACGATACCTCGACCGAGGATCGTGTAAATTTATCGTGATAAATCCGTGTGGGGTAGCTTGTGCTTTTGAAAAGAAGTTTATGAACTTAATCATGTCCATATCCCCTGAACACCAAGTCTGATGAATGTTTCGCAGAGTATGTGTATCGACTCCATTAAACACAACTAAAATATTGCAGTTATCTCTGATCACTTTAGGTATTTGTGTATATCGCTGAGTAACATATATAACATCAGTATTTTTGTGTCTGCCTCGAGAAAATATCCGAGCTGGATTTGATTGTTTGTCAGCATCACATCATCGTATACCACGAGATTATAAATAAATCCATCGAGGTCATCAATATCGGTCATAAAATAGATAATATCATTGCCGTCTTCATCCAGCAACTTTGCATTTTCATTAAAATCTTTAAGTACTTCATAACATCTCTGAAAATCTACAGATGGTGCCACTAAATATAACTTATCCCACTTGAGCCATCTTATTATCAGATTAAGCAACAATTGCGCCTTACCAGACCCAGATAGGCCTATGATAATTGCCCTGATAGAATTTGGTAGCGCTGGATGATGTTTGACTGGCTCTTGTTTTCGTGTCGCTGAGAAATCATTGATATCCATGTTGTACAAATATAATAAATAACATGAATTTATATTGCGTTCGATGCAAAGCACCCACCCCCGCCAATGGATTAACAACTCTAATAACAAAAAATAAAAAAGCGTGCACTTACAGGCAAGTGTGTGAAATGTGGTACAAAAAAAATCAAATTTATTTCGTCTCGCCTGACGGATGTTAGGGGTGGTGATATCGCTGTTTCATTGGGAAAATTACCAGGGGTTCCATGGGCTAAATACCCAGGAGAAAAACAATCACCTGGATACAATTATTGTGGTCCTGGTGGAACTCGACTTGATATTCGACTTGACGAACGAGACCAACCAAGACCTGGAGAGTATCAAATAAATGCGATTGATCAAGCATGCCATGTTCATGATGTTGCGTATAAAAGTAAAGATTTACAACAACGACATATTGCAGATGTGAAGTTCATTCATTCGTTAAATTCCATAAAAAAATAAATCTCTCAGAGAAAAACTTGCTAGCTTCCTAGTAAAATCTGCGATAAAAGGTAAACTGGTGCTAGAGGCTGGTAATTAATCAACTGATTATTATCATAATAATGGAATCGGTTTATTATAGCCCAAGAGGATATTGGAGGGGTAGAGCAGCGATTAGTAAACTTTCTGATGCGGCGAATGTCTCACGTTCTGTTGCTGCAAATTGGTTAGCACGACAGGCAATATGGCAAATTTATCTACCGCCACCTAAAAAAAAATCAGTACGCACATTCTGATGTCAGCACTCCCAATGAAGTTCATCAGGCAGATATTTTGTTTTTACCCCATGATACTATTAAAACTGGTAGACGTCAATCACGTTCATATAAATACGCGTTGACTATCGTTGACGTTGCAAGTAGATATAAAGAAGCAGAACCGCTATCAACAAAGACAGCAACTGAAATTGCATCTGATTTTGAACAAATTTATCAACGAGGACCCTTGCGATGGCCACAGCTACTACAGGTTGATCCTGGCAAAGAATTTCTTGGTGTAGTATCATCTCTGATGAAAAAACATACTGTCAAAATCAGACGAGGACATACCGCAATTCATCGCGATCAGAGCAATCGTTGAGCGATTTAATCGAACACTTGCGGAGCGGTTATTTGGATATCAGTATGCGCAGGAAATATCTCTCAATAAAGTTCAGAAAGACATGAGATCTCGTGAATGGGTTGCAAGATTACCAAGTGTGATAGCTGCGTTAAATAATGAAATTGCTCGTGCAACTTCTATGAAGCCTACCAATGCAATCACAAAGAAATATATACCAATACAACGACATGACTCCTCCTCAAGCAACCAGTACTGGGTAATGTGACTGTAAGATATTTATATGAACATGGTGAACTTGAAGGGGGTTAAAAAAGAGCAACGGATCCTTTTTGAGTGTGACCACACATAAAATTTCCAGCGTGGTAAGATCCACGGGCAGACCGCAATTTATAGACTAGATTCAACTGTTCCTCAGCGTGGATTTGTACGCGAACAATTACAAGTAATTCCTGAAGACACACAATTACCACCGCGTTCACTTTTGTAAACTGGCTCCTCAACGTCGATTACATTCAAGACAGGTTAGCATCACATTTTCGCTTGTGTGACCAAGACTATTATTAATTCTATCTACGGTAAACTGTCTTGGATTATTATTCGAATACTGCCACAACATTACTGTGTTACAGCTCGCACAATGATTATTCTGTTGTTGTTTCAGTGTCATAATAAATTCAGCATCGAGATCAAAGTCGCGTTTAATTTTTTTTATTTTTTTTTGTGTCACATTGCTTATAACCAGATAATTTTTTCTTGACAACTTTGTTGTTAATTACATCATCGGTGTTGCTATTATTTTCTGTGAAGTCTATAACAACCCTCCGCAGCTGAGATATTTTTATGACTCGAGACACTGCGAGATAAACTAAATTTGACCATTCAATACGATCATCAATAATCCAAATATTTGTATCAGAAATAGTTAATCCTTGTGACGAATGAATCGTTATAGCGTATCCTAGTGTCCATGTAGTTTTGTCCATTGTTAACGCGCTCTCAACAGCACTGACAGGAACTAAAAAACAATATCATTTATTACAAGATTTTGTTTATCATTAATTCCAGGAATCTCAACTTCAATATTCTGTCGTCGCATATCAGCTGGGCAATAACATAATGGTACAGGTAGATTTGAAAATGTTTCTTTATGTAACAGAAATAAATGTTTTTGAAGTGTATCACAAACTATCTTTCTACTTGCAACTATCAAATCAGCAGGCCTCCATAAATTCCAAAAATCATTCATATGAGTTTCTGGAATTACTTCACGCATTATCTCACATTGAATCTTATCTGGCTGCAGTCTGATTAGCTTTTTAAATTCTTTCAGTGGTTCATCAATAGCTCTATGATCATCAGTTATCTCCTCATAATAATCTACGAACTTTTTTAGCCATTCATGTGGAGACGATCCAACAAAAGGTGGCGGTTGACCATGATCGCCACACATTATCACAGCTGTGTTTCGAGTCATTAACCAATCAAGAAACGTTTTTAATATCTTTATCGACACCGTGCATATTTCATCCCAGATAATAATCTTAGGAATGTATTTTTCACCCATTCGTTCAGGAGTCCATGCGTCTCTGCACCATCTAAAGAAACTATGATAAGTTTGAGATTTTACTCCACGTTCGTTCATTTCTCTGGCGAGTCTATGTGTGGGTGTCAAAACAACCACATCTGAACAGTTGTTCTGGAATAATTCAATCGCACACATTGTTTTACCAGAACCACCACACCCATTAAGGTAAATGGTTTTATGTCTGGACACAGGATCATATACCGATCGTGCTGATGATTTTGACATTTGATTATTCTTGTAATATGTTCCCTTAATTTCAACGTCGGCAGATTCAGAATAACTAAGTATATTTTCTCGTTTTATTCTCCATTCGCCCCATGATGTATCAGCACCGATATGTAATTGTTTTAGCAAATCCGCATATTTTTTATTGATATAAAATGAATCTGTGGCAACCCTAACCGCCGTATCAGGAAATCTGTTTATTATCCATAATAAATTTATCGAAACATATGCTAACATTGAGGATCTTAAATGAGTAAACTGCTGTGACTCACCATCAATAAAGCTCACAATTGTACTTAATTTAATCCCATCCGACAAATAAGCATTATTCCGGTTTATAAATGTACCTTTCTCCGTTGTATCAGCAATTATAAAATCAAGTTCAGCATCGTCGATGATTAATCTTGTACATTGTCGCTTATGATCACATGAACTACCCTGAGTAAACTTACCGATTATGTTTCTGCAAGATCCTTTGCAAGTTTATTTTCATATTCAATTTCATCGGGATTATAGGTAATTATTTCCCTGACATCGTCAGGGGGTTTTGGTTACCAGATTTGTTTTTGCGAATGATACGATATTATCGTTTCACTTACAACCAACGATATTAAAATTTTAATATCAAGCATATATCGTAATAGTACTATTGGAGCCCAACATTTTTCTGAAAAATGTCTTCCAAACCACGCATAAACAATCGGATGAAGGTTTTACGGTGTAAACTCGAAAGATTCTATACAGGCGAATCCGATCAAATCAAAATATGGCAGGGGTCCATTTATCGCAGCTCTGATTATCTTGTGTGTTGGATGTCCAATCTCTTAAAGTTTTTAGAACACTCTCCGTATCCAAGAAAACTTCCAGGATAACATGCAACCATATCAACGGAGATAACATCCCTACAATCGTATTTAGTTTCCACAATCCGCCGCATCCGTATTCCACACAAATGCGTTGTATTTCTTCAAGAAATTCCGATCTTGTCGGTGACCATGAATTTTTCTCCTGAGCAAAGTGAGCAGCAACTGACGGAACGGTAAAACAATTATTCAGTATTTGTTCAGCATCATCGGTATATTTCAAAGCAAGATTTTTCATTTCCTCGTAGAGAGATTCTGCACGATAAATATCTCCATTAGGCCGTACAAAATGATCATAGTTAACAGATTCTGAACTTTGAAATAACCACACGGACACAGGGTCACTCTTACTGATATTTCTGATAAAATAAAACATATAATCATTAGAAAATTTAACAGTTCTGCCTCGTGGAAATATTGTTAAGGCCGATGTCCATGCATGTGCGTTATGATCAATAATCTCTATCGGAGCTCCTCTTGATTCATATTTCGATTTGTATAAAATCTCTCCGGTTAGTGTTTTCACCGTAATCGGAAATTTTAATTTCTTTCCCAGATCAGCATCGTAGCTGATAGACCCTCCGGTATCTTTAACTGTTTCTGCCCACTCATTTATGTTTCTACGTCGTAAATCCGTTAAACCGTTTCCACATATCGCGTTTGCGAAGTGTTCTGTAACTCGCTCTGCTACACAATTTAGCCTTGACTGTTTCATCTGTTTGAGATCATCAACGCTAGGTTATCATTTAGCGGATATATAGCATAAACAACTGCAGTCACAGGATAAGCTCATTCATAATATGGTTTGTCAATACCAGTCAACATTCCTGGTCTGGAATTTTTATTTAACGTGACAATATTTCCAGTGTGAAGTCGGACAGGGTCACGTTAAATAAAAATTCCAGACCAGGAATGTTGACTGGTATTGACAAACCATATTATGAATTATATATATATATATATATATATATATATATATATATATATATATATATATATACAAAATGATTAAAACAAAGAATAAATGAAAGTGGCTTATGATAGGTTCTTCAGTTCCTTGTAACAAAACTTGCGTAAATGAATTCTGTGGATATCAAATGCAAAGCATTCGAAGAGGGAGTCTAGGATCAAAACCGTGTTTATGGTGTGGTGAAACTCAGTTGTGTGTGCAATGTGGTGGTAAAAAATACAGAGAGCTGAAACAATATTATGATAAAAAAAATAACACCGATGGCGTCTGTAATGAATCTCCCATAAGAAACACTGAAGACTATCTAGCCAGATTTGCAAAATAATAATTCAGAGAAATAATATTATTATTTAAATGGAGCAAAATGAATTTTTAACACATCCCATCATCAAGAATTATGAGGCATTTCGTGATGCAGTAATTAAGCACTGTCGATTAAAAAAAACAGTCAGGACTGTTAATAATGCTGGTTATCTCATGTTCAGTGTCGGAAAAAATGTTGTTACTCACATAGATTCGTGGATGAGTGTTTTCATGGAATAATTGAAAACGATCTTGTGATTGATCATATTAATTCAGATCCAAAGGATAACTCTTTAAATAATTTATGAGCTATTACACAGTCAGAATTGCAAGTTTGGAGGAACCGGTGATAATGATAATTCTCCAAGGTCAGTTCTATCTACAAATGTAGAGACAGGCGAAGAAATAATATTTCATCCGACATATGCACCTGGCAAATATTTTGATATTTGCAGGCGTTCAATACACTTTGTCGTAAATATTATAACCAAATCGGCGTTTTCAAAAAAATACAGACAAAAAATAACATTAAGTATTACACACCTCAAGAATTGTGAAGAGAGAAAACTCTGTCAAGCAAAGATCTCTCTCTGGTAAAGTAATTAAGCAGTTGTCCCGCTTGTTACTGCGTAATATTACATGACTGCCGCGATTATTTTTTTTTTTTTTTTGGTGTCATATTCAGTAACTGAACTGTAAGCAATTAGCTGTCAGTGCAAATTCGTGGAAGGATTTTTACACTTTTTGACTCTCCTTGATAAATTCAGAAAAACAAGAAGTATATCGTTCACAAGTTTGATGTACATTATATATGTGCTTCCTCCTGCGTGCAATCCAGGTAAGTTATTTTTAGATCTTCCAGGTGGGATTGTTGTACACTCAATAGTTTGTTCGTCCGCCGCTCAGTAGGTCACGCGACATCCGTGTTTAGCTATCGGTTTTATTGTTTACAGCAAATCGGCGCTGCATGTACTTTACCTCCCAACGACATCTGGTAGAAATGTATGTGAGATTTATTTTAGAAATTGAAATAAATCCACGCTGCAGTTTATAATAATTGTGATTTATTCAGTATACTGATCGCGTGTAGGTAACTTCACAATAATTTCTGAAACGTATATTTGTAAGGACGAGTCCGTGGTGTAGTGTTAGAGTGGCGAATTCTCATACTTGAGGTCGAGAGTTCTATCCCCGTGACTGACATATTGAGGGCGATTATCGCAGTTTTTCCTAATAAGCGGGGCTCCGCCCCATGTACACTTCCTCACCACAAACAACGTGGTGAGTGCTGTTTTGCACTCTCCCCGGGGTTTGATTTGGGGGGTGTACATACAACTGAAGCCCTCAAAAATAAACATTAGGTGATGTGAGCTCTGAACTTCACTGAAGGGTATACCCCACACAAAGACATTCAGAAAGAATGTCGCCAGAAAGAAAAAAGCCTCATGGGGTGTCCATGGGCCATAAGAAAGGCCTTAATAAAAAACTAGAGTGCCCCATAACCGCCATAAGAAAGGCATTAATGGAAGGACCCTAAAAAATAGGACCTCATGGTAAAGGCTTTTACTGGCAATGAAGGGACCCCGTGGAACGGTAACCGCTCATCATCGCTGCTGTTTATTTTTGTTTTTTTTATTTTTATTCCGATTCAGAAATATTTTTATTATTAATATTTTTATTTTTATATTCAGAATATTTTTAATCTGATTCAGAAATATTTTTATTATTAATATTTTTATTCTCATTCAGAAATATTTTTATTATTAATATTTTTATTTTTATATTCAGAAATATTTTTATTCTGATTCAGAAATATTTTTTATATAATAAATTACTAAAATATTAATGTTATTATTTCTGCGATTGAAAAATTACAACATGACGGTATAAAAATATCTGATCAACTTAATCCTGAAAAAGTTATTTGTGATTTTGAATCATTACAACAACGAAAATTCGAAAATAGATATACATTTCCAGCTGATTAAAGATTCAGAATGTTGATTCAGCAATCAATGATGCAATCCTTGTCAACAGTTACAGATACGCAGATTACACTATTTGTTCTACTCGCATACGCAATTAAAAAAAGAAAAAAGAATTGTAAAACGAATACAAAACAAAAAAGATTGTGAATGCTCGTATAAGACAGTTGAGAAAGATTATGTCTGATTGTGAAATGATCGATATGTCAGTGATGATTGTGAAAGTGAAAGCGCTGTCACCAGTGACTGTAGTGACAATGAAACAAAGTGAAAGTAGTAATTGTGAAAGTGAAACAGAGGGAACAGTAAAAGAAATATCTATTTATTTTTGTTCTGAGTCAGATTATAATATTTATTCTGATTATAATAATATTTACTCAGGATCAGATTATTATATTTACTCAGAGTCAGATTTTTTCAGATTATAATATTTATTCAGATTATAATAATTATTCAGATTCTGATTTATTCTGATACTAATATTTATTCAGATCATAATATTTATTCAGAATCAGATAATAATAATAACCTTTATTTTATTCAGATTATAATATTTACTCAGAATCAAATAATAATAATAATATTTATTTTATTCTGATAATAATATTTACTCAGAATCAGATAATGATATTTATTTTATTCTGATAATAATATTTACTCAGAATCAGATAATAATAATAATAATATTTATTTTTTATTCTGATAATAATATTTACTCAGAATCAGATTATAATTATAAAATTTATTTTATTCTGATAATAATATTTACTCAGAATCAGATTATAATAATAATATTTATTTTATTCTGATAATATTTACTCAAAATCAGATTATAATAATATTTACTCAGAATCAGATGAGAATAATATTTATTTTTTATTCTAATAATATTTTACTCAGAATCAGATTATAATAATATTTATTTTTTATTCTGATAATAATATTTATTTTTTATTCTGATAATAATATTTTACTCAAAATCAGATAATAATATTTATTCTGATAATAATATTTACTCATATTCAGATTGTAATATTTGTTCTGATTCAGATTATAATATTTATTTTTATTCTGATAATAATATTTTACTCAAAATCAGATAATAATATTTATTCAGATTATAATATTTACTCAGACTCAGATTATAATATTTATTCTGATTCAGATTATAATATTTATTTTTATTCTGATAATAATATTTATTCTGTATCAGATTAAAATATTTATTCTGAATCAGATTATAATAATATTTACTCAGAATTAGATATAATAATATTTACTCAGATTATAATATTTATTCTGAATCAGATATAATAATATTTATTCTGAATCAGGTTATATTTATTCTGAATCAGATTATAATATTTATTCTGATAATAATATTTACGCAGAATCAGATTATAATATTTATTCAGATAATTTATTTGACAGATTTGTTTGGTTTTACAAAATACTGATCCTGGTGTTCTATGATCTTACATACAGATTTATATGCAGTCATTCTCCTCTTAAATCCAACAAGTGTCCGGTTTGGTCAGTAAGTTTTAAAATGTATCCTTGATAATAGCGGATTATGACATCTCAGATAAACAGGATTAATTGGTTCTGATACAATCGAATATCCTGGTGGGACTTGCGGAGTAAATGTATATAAAATGTATCCTTGCTTGGCATGATTGGATTTTTCAAGTTCTACTTGATAGCTGCCATCAATGACGTCACATACTAGATTAACTGCTATCGTCAATGTTATATTTACAATGTTCGGCGAAACATGACGACCTCCACCGTATTGATCGTTGTTGCATTTGAGAATACCTGGCGGTGATGATACTTTTCTCCATGCTTCGAGTATTTTTGGAAAATTATTATTGATGATGTCGCCGATTGATTGGGTTGTCTCGGGAATGTGAAGATCAGGTAAAAGTAAGTGTTCATCATCTAAATCAATTGCTCTTCCGTAATATTTCAAAAACAAATCTCGTAAATCATTATCGGATTCTACATTCTTAAGAATAATTTTGTTAATATATATTAGATCTGAATGGACCTGGTTTAGATGTTGAATATTGTTTTATATCATCGCTGTAATGTTGTGTTATACTGGAAAATAAATTTTTTGTACTGGTGAGTGTCCGAACAATTCAGGCTCAATTGCGTCGGCATATGATTTAATAAACGCTGTGTTGACAGTTTTTGTTATATCCTCAAGTTTAAATAAATAAATTCCTAAATCAGGAATCTTTTCATTTTCACTAATGAAATAAGATCTATTAAGATGATACCATGAGCGACTTTTCCGATATTCTGGAAGCTTTATAAATATTAGTTTTGTTGTAAAAAAATTCATCTTAGGTCGGTTCTGGTGGTCCTTGATAAACTGGAGGCATATCAGGCCATACTAACACAGATCTGATCGATGATTGATATATATCAACGGTGCAGTCGGTTGAATTTATTTCGATCGCCGCTGACAAAGTTGGCTCGTGAACAGTAATGGCTATTTTGGATTCTTTTCCTGTGATAGATTCAATTCTGCGCTGAAATTCATCGTTGATCTGCTCGATTTGATAACTACCCGTAGGTATACTTACAACTTGCCAATCTGGTGTTTCGTCGGGTTTATTTTTATTTGCAAATACCAGCGAGTTGTTTGCTGGCAATCCAATGATTTGATCTAATATTTGGCCAACTATAATAAGCTCGTAATTGTGCTAGCGCTATTTCTTTGGCTGGAATTGCAGTTGGAAAGCTAACACTGAACTCGGGATTGGTTGAGCTTGCTGATATTATTGTGGTTTTCAACGGGGTTGTATTAGTGACGATCTGTTGAGTAGTTCTTGCGATGACGACATTATTATTCTAAAATCTTTATTCTAATTCCGCTCCTCTTTCTATTTGATCTCGCATCATCATTTCTGTATCCAAAAATTGGATGGGGTTTTCTATTTTTTCATCAAATGCATCGTTGTAAATCTTAATTATTTCTGTGAACTCGTTATCTGATATTATTCCATCTACATACCTTTTTGTTGCCATATCATCATTAACGATGACAATTTGGAGTATGCTAACATCGCCGCGTGCAGTTTTATTGTATACTCATGCAATTTTGTATTTGTGCACGTAGCTACCTTTTTTGCGATGATATTAAAAATACCAGCAATTGTTGTTGCAGATGAAACACAAATTGTTACAACTGCTGGCGATGTCATTGTTATTGTTGATAGCAATACGCCGGTTCCAGCGATAACAGCGGACGCAGATTACACAATTATGTCAACGACAACTACACGTCTGCGATATTTGTTAAACTTTTACTGTATAATCGTCAACGATATTTTTCAGTTTGGTTTGCCACTCACATACTTGATTGTATCTGTAATGATTAACGTCGATTGGGTTTCGATTCATTATATATTAAAGAGGTGGTAGTTTAGCGACTAATTCAAGACACCAATAATACAACACGGGGGGGCCTTTTTCTTCGGGTTCCACCATAAATGTTACTTCGTCGTTTTGATCTAGTAATACTAACAATAAAGAAGGTCCAGATTGTTGAAGAGGCGTAAAACTGTGGTAAATGCCGTAAATTTTGTATCACCGATTACTGAGAACCTGTATATACCTGTAACCTCAGCGCGATGTTTGATTGATTTATTGAGTGGTAACCATAATGCTGATCCAGACGCTACTGTATATACTACACTGTCGGTAATATTTTTGATTTCAGAAAGCTTAATATCAATAACCGCTGGACTTCCAAAAATTCATTTATGGCTCTATTGACGTTTCTACGAAAATTCAAAAACGTTTGTACGTGAGTAGAATATTCAGATCTGAATGTTGTCATTCCATCATTGATTGTCATTAACGATGTCATCATTGGGATGTTGCTATTGTCGACGTATTTTTTCCTTGCAGCGTCATCGTTTGATTCTGGTTCTCCAAGACCAGTAATTTTATTATTAGCCATGTTGAGAGAACCAGTCTTTGTATCACCGGCGGTTAGTAAACGATCATCAATCTCAGTTCTGATGGTGGCGTTGTTGCTGTTTACATACCTTTTTGTTGCCACATCATATTCTGATTTTGGTTCTCTCACACTGATAATTGTATTTTTACTCATGTTGAGATCGCCATAAATAATATCCCCAATTCTTCTGATACGTCCAGCAATTTCTCCCATGAGTGTTAAGACTGATTCATTTGAATTTTTAATTTTACCGTTTTTAGTAAATACAGCTAAGTTATCTTCTGTCGCGCCTGGAACTTGCAGAATAATATCTGTCAACGGGATATTACTCGTCTTTAACCGTCCTTGCTGATCCTGAAAAACAACAACTTCATTTTGGTCCACATTTGCAAGACTTAAAAGATCAGCGAGTTCTTCCTTCACATCGTGAAGGGTTGCATATTTGGATAAGTCGCCTTGCTGAGTTTTACCCAGGCGAGAAGATCTTCCGTAAATATCTACCATTATACTTTAAGATCTGTTTAAAACGTTGGACAACGTGGTATACTCGTGCACAACGTTATGAGGTCGTGTTGTTGATGATCACACAGCGTCGAGCACAGCGAGTACTTCACGGCCACATATTGACGGATCAGTTATTGTCTGTGTTGGTAATGTTGAATACCAGATTGTAATATTTTGCATGTTGCTAACATATTTAAAAATTCGTTTGGTGGTGCCAGTCCATAGGAATCGAAATAAACAATTCCACGTGGATCAATCGCGTATGCAACCCAATGAGTACCTGGGCCAGAATTTTTATCGAGATTAATGATACCAAGTTCAACATTGTTTGATTGTTTTGGTAATTGATCACGCATAAAAACACTTCTGAAGTTTTTTATGTTTAATCGCTCAGCAGCATCAAGTAAATCAAAATTGGACTTAGGAAGAATCAACGAAGTGTCCCGGGAAGTTTTAAACCCTTTCCGCACCACGAATGGGGAGTTCCTGGCAGTCGTAGACCCTTTCCCTTTTTTGGAAGTTTTTATTCAGTGACCTGTTGCTTTCTTCAATGCCGTCCCTGCAGCAGCTCCAACAGCACCGAGTACAGCTGCTTTTGCAACGGCTGGGGCTGCAGCGGCTATCAATGCTGGTATAGCTGCAAGAAGTGGAAATATACCACCAGTCTTAGCGATGTCTTTAATGGCACCCGCAGAAAGATTAAGTCGTATGCCGGTCTTTGATCGTTTGGATTCATTGAAGTGCTTGAGTTGACGTTCTGTCTGTGATAGTTTATTTGAACCACATGTGATTTGTTCTTTTTTAGTGATATTTTTATTCCACAGTTCTCTTTTGATACTGATTGTAGTTTTTTAATCTGACCAGGAGACAGACTGACACTAACATGATGATATGACATTATAATATCATGAGCGATTTAATTACTGATAGCTCGCGATCCAATTACATGTTTTCTACTGGGACATCAATGACTCTCATTCGTCCACCAACACTTTCAAGTAGCATTGGTTTGTCTGAGAGTATAACAGCGATTGCTCTATAACCACCAGCGGGTAGTCGAGCTACACGAGCTCGAAAGTGTACATCAACGACAGATTGTCTGAATAAATCCAAGTGTTCCAGTGAGAAATAATAGATCGGATACAGAACTGTGAAATCCCGCTGAGATATCTGCAAACCAGAATCAACATTCTGATCACGCCCCATAAATGTTATCAACAGATGATAAACACGTGCAACATGATTATTCTCAAAATTCAGCAACACTTCTTCAGAAGGTTCTTGATGTCTATTTATCCTAAAGAAACTTCACTAACTCCAAGCGTATCAAAAAAAACACCATTGGATTTCGTTCCTGCGAATCTACTCTGGCATTTTCATGAAACGCGATGAATATATGTCGTGGTGCTGGCACCCCCTGCTGTGATGCTATCTGCTATGTAAATAACCCAGCAACATTACTTTGAATACTGTCTGTGGTCATCGTCAACCATGACAATGTTGATTTACCACCTTGATCCATGAAAGAGAGTAACCGTTGTTCTTCGGTAAGTGATGGAGTCATTACTGGCATCCACAACGAAAGTTTTGTTAGTATTACTTTACCTGCATTAACGGCATAATTACGCCATATTGCATCATTGTCGGTGGCTTTTCTAACAAGTACCACTGTGTGTTTAGCGCCAAATATAACTTTTCTAACATTTCTGCAGAATCCAAAGATATGTGACAGTGGAATCACAACACGAAAATTCTTCATCGCCTTTTAACATTGTTCGACGTGATGCGAATCCCAAGTTGAAGTTTTCATTCATTGATGCAACTTCAGTTCCAGCTGCATTTAGTGTTACGTTTCTGCTTTCTGGATGATCAGTTGCATCCTTTGCAAACATCATTGATGGACCAGCTGATCTCGAGTAATCATCGCTGTATCTTGCAAGGCCAAGTATCGTCGTGGCAACGTCAACGTTTTCCAGGCATGATTCAATATTCTTTCCGTCAATGATGTATGTGGCACTGTTAAATAACGCCATGATACCATTATTAACAAAACCATCTCGATCACCAATTCCGTATGCTGTATCATCTGCTTTTAAAAGTCTACCTTAGATCTCAATGAATGCCTCAGCGGGCAAGAAATATCTACTTGTATCCTGAACTTGTAATTCGATTCTTCCTCGTGCGTTAGGTACACGTGCGTCATAAGAATAATACTTATAATCGCGCACAGACTCATCCTTGAGTACTGGTGCGTCCATGTCGAATGCGGGATCAGATACACGTTTGAACATTTTATTATATTTGTTATCGTCTAACACGATGACCACTTCCCGCTATTAAACTTGCAGTTATATTTTTTTCTTTTTCTGACAGGGGTACACCAGCCAACTCTGCTAGTTTTTGATTTGCAGCTTGATTTATTATTTTACTAACATTTGCAGGCATCACTTCAGTGCTTGGTAATTTTACTGATTGCGGTTTACGTCGTATCAATCGTGCTAATCTATCCTTGATTGCTGAGAATACTTTACTAGCAACATCACCAACAGCACCAATACCTTTATCACGAACAACGTCAATAGCTTTCATTGATAATTGTTTTGCAATCGGTATTGCTTTTGGGGCTATCCTCCTAAATAGACCCTGAACAACATCACCGAGTCCATCACCGTAAATCGCGTTATACGTAGGTAATCTCGAATTTATCACCCTGACCATTACAGGTCCACGTTGAGCATTATGTATGATCATCTTATTTTCTTGTCACTGATCTAATTGCATACCCTCAATCAATCACTGCGGTAATCATCAACGATTTCATCGATGAGGGACCGATAAACATTAATATCCATGATACCGCCTCTAAATAATCTCTGACAAATATCAGCTGCTTCATTGATGATTTCTGGGGAATTATTGCCGGCTCGTTTTCCACCAATCAGAATTTCTAGTCTATCCACGTCGGCAAGGACATTACTGGGACAGAATTTATCAACTCGGACAATGTTCTTGCGACACAGTCACATGGATATTTATTTATATATTTCTTATTTATTCGCTTCAACTTAACGTGTGAATACTTCTATTGATATGTGGGCAATCTAGATGTCATTCATCATTCTATGAAAGTACCACTTACAACCTGCCATTCTGTAATTTTCATCAATGAAGAACAGAAAATACATGCATTAAATCATGGCGGTAATCTACCTCCATACAATACAGCCATTGAAACTTACCATTACTTCACGGCAGTGCCGGATTACCAAACAGGCAGAGTCGGCACCTGCCTAGGGGCCCCGCGACAACGGATCAAAATAATATTGAACTGATTTGATCTTGACGTATTAGGAAATAATTTGCGAGGGGGGCCGCGAGATTTCGACTGCCTAGGTGCCTCCACGGGGTTTAATCCGGCAGTGCTTCACGGCTGTTTTTCTTCTTTTTTAATTTTGCCAGGTCATGAATATAAAATATACTTCTACATGCACGGTTCATACTGTGTTTGGTCGAGAAATCAGCCCTTTACCCGTGATGATATTGATTGACGGTGCATATCGTTCATCAGTAATCAGTATCAACACTGATTTGGGAGTGTGGGTGATTTATCGGACCATTTCTGTATCAGCTAACATAAGACCTTGAACAATCGTCGTTTCACTATCAACACACTTACATATAGAATATGTAGCTGAGTTTATTTCGTTCGATAAGTTGAAGTCCTAAATATATGATAGAATTCAAACCAACCATTGATTATTACAGTGAATTTGAAACACATAAATGATTTGTAGAACACACACACACACACACACACACACACACACACAGACACACGTTCTCTCTCTCTCTCTCTCTCTCTCTCTCCAGTCTAGATTATAATGTTTACTCCTCTCTCTCTCTCTCTCTCTCTCTGCGTATATCGGTGTGTGCAAGGATCTGTATGAATTTATGTAATATTCACCAGTCTACAATCCTATATTCCTGTATATGTGATTTTCTATCTTTGTATCCAATAAATTATACCAGCCTGTGCAGTATAATGAAGGTGTTGGCATGAAGGCACCATGTAGACTTACACATATTCACGCTATAAAACAGATTAGATCTGTCAATCCGTCAGATGCTTACATTTTCCCGATCGTTTGTCTACATACGTATCTTCGTAATATTTTTTTTTTCTTTGATAACGAAGGGATTACTGCTATTATAAATCCGTTAAAAAAGATATGTAAACATGATATTAATTTTGTTAGTGTCTGTGTGCGTGTGTTCAGCTATGTTTTCTATTTTTGAAACTTCAGGTTTTTAAATTTTTAATTTCAGATGCAGTGTTGAAAAATACACTTCTTTCATCTAAACTGGTTACCCCATGACTTCTTTAGAAAAGAGAAAAAAGTGAACAGTGAAATGCGATATTTTCAAATGCAGTACTTTAGCAAGCAAAAGTGTAATGACTGATTCAGGCATAACTAAGTACAGTACAACGTGCAGTGAACAAAGCATTTAAAACATGCGTCTGTTCCCCCTCACAGCGAGGAAGCAATTAATCGTGTCATGGCTTTGTACAGCTGGAGGTTTTGAATGCGTCTAAGCAAAGAAGGAAAATAGCCTTCGCATGGTATGCATAATGCCATAGGGAATTAACTTATCAGTAGATCAAGACATACATTTGGATTCCATTATTAGAATGATAGGCGGATTATTTCGTCCCAATGCGATATTATCAACAGGGAAAGTATCCTGGAAATTCCAATTTGATTTTAAAATCATCGGCATGTCAGCTAGTCTGCTTCCCTGCTTTGTATGCTCTCTGCGTTGCACTCCGCAATATTAAGAATAGCGGAGTGCAACGCAGGGAGCATACTAAGCAGGGAACCAGACTACATGTCAGCTGATAACGTCTTTCCAGCACACATGATGACCTCATTATATAACATATTAGCTCCCCTTCTTCAGCTATTTTACCTTTGCGCAATTCTCTCGCCACCAAAGAAGTGGGCTCCAAAGCAACGTGACAGTGTTTGATTGTTTGGAACCTCGGAGCCATCCAAACGAAAAAAAGTGTTAAACACAGGAGACGTGATTCATATTGGAAAAAAAAACAACGCACTGTTGAGAATGCATATACCTAACTAGATCAGAGAATTTTTCGTCTCCCAAGACAGGTGCTTAGATGTAATCTGCCTGTCTATTACATTTTGAAAATATGAACAGAGAAGTGCTAAAAGGAGCCATCAGCTATATCCACAGACCCCCCCCCCCAAAAAATAAATAAATAAAAAACACCACGTGTGCAATATCGAAAACAATTTTGACCAAAGAACACGTAATTTGGGAAAGCGTTGTATATAAGAAGTTCAAGTACCTTGGAAAGGATACCAACCTTGTTTCTATGTTTGAATGGCAGCACTGCAAGTCATTGACTATAAAAAGAAAACATGATGACTTGTCTTTAACAGCTGTAACACCTTCTCCACATCATCTCTTCAATAGTCGCAGGAACATAAACAACAACAATGAGTGAGGTCTGGCGCGGATAACCTGTCCCTAAAAATCAAATCGTCTTTTTGTTATCACGTCGTCGTTTTGTACTGTGTCCTTTGAGCAGCTATTGCAGACCTTTATTTGCAACGAGATTATAAATAATTGTGGATCATTTTACTCAGCAGTTGTATTGGTTATTTTCGCAATCCTTTGTGGAGACATACAGACTGAGCAGAAGCAGCGACAAAGGTACGAGCAATAGTCAAACCAGAATAATCCGAATCACCATCATCATCATCATCATCATCAATCCCTTAACCCACAAGGTCATTGCGGCACCACAGTTGACTTTACAATCAATTCTCTCCATCTTTCCCTGTTCTCTACTGCCCGTTGGGAATCTCCAAATCCCATGTCTGTCCATTCCTTAATGTTGTCTTCCCACCTCTTTTTCTCTCTGCCTCTTCCTCTGCACCCTCGCACAGTGCCTTGCTAGATTGTATTTGCCAGTCCAGATGATCTTAAGACATGCCCGTACCACTTCAGTTTGCGCTTTTTTACAGTGGCCAAGAGGTCTTCATAGGATCCGATGGCTCGTTGGATCCTGTTGTGGACTTCTTTGTTGGTTACATGGTCAATGTATGAGATGCCCATGATCTTGCGGTAGCATCTCATTTCGAAGGTTTGAATCCTTCTTTGTAGATCTGATGTGAGCGTCCATGTTTCACAAGCATACAGAAAGATGGATATGACAATCGAGCGCATCAGCCTTATTTTGGAACCAAAAGCAATGTTGGTATCTTTCCATATTTGTCTCAACCTTGTTAATGCTGCTGTTGTCTAGGCAATCCTGCAAAGTAGTTCTGGTTTGGAGCCCCCATCTGTGATAATTGATTCCAAGTACTTGAAGCTTGTGACTCTTTCCAGCTTCTGTCCATTGTCCTTTATTTCTGCACTGATGCCATTGGTGTTATTTGTTTTTTTCGGCGCTAATCTCCATACCGTATGCTGTGGAGGTTCTGTCGAGGCGCTCAACCAAGTCAGCCAGTTCTTTTTCATATCCTGCTAAACCATCAGTATCATCTGCGAAGCGAAGATTGGTGATTGTTCGTCCTTCGATGCCGACAGTGCCCTTGTGGTCATGCAAGGCATCCTCCATGATACTTTCCAGGAAAATGTTGAAGAGTGCAGGTGACAGTATATATCCCTGTCTAACTCCAACTGTTGTTCGAAACCAATCTCCTCTGCTGCATTGATGAGGACAGCACTGGTGGCTTTGTCATAGAGGTGCTCAACAACCTGAACCAGGTCTGAGCTGATGTTGTACTTCCTCATAGTTGCCCATAAGGCTGCATGCCATACCATATCAAAGGCCTTTTTGAAATCTATAAAGACGTGGTATAGATTCTGCTGATGCTGAAGGTATTTCTCGCAAAGGAGTCCGAGATTGAAGATTTGTTCTGTGGTGCTCCTTCCTGCTCGGAAGCCAGCAATAATTTTCTCTGCTTGAGGCTTTAGTCTCTGGAGAATTATTTTCAGCATGACTTTGCTCGGGACCTCTCCGGTGGCCTAGTGGTTAGAGCGTCCACCTCGGATGCGGGAGGTCGTGGATTCGATCCCCGGCCGAGTCATACCAAAGACTTATAAAAATGGTACTAACAGCTGCTTCGCTTGGCGCTCAGCATTAAGAGGTTAGTGTTAGGACTGGTCGGCCTGGTGTTAGGATAATGTGACTGGGTGGGACATCATGCTACATGTCTGCGGCATGATGCCCCAGTGCTAGACATCACTATAAACTGCCACACTGCAGACATCGTAGCGATATGACTGAAAAATTGTTAAAGCTACGTTAAAAATCAAATCACACACACACACACACACACACACACACACACACACACACACACACACACACACACACACACACACACACACACACACACACACACACACACTTTGCTCGGGTGACTGATCAGACTGATGATTCTGTAGTGTAGGCATAGCCGTAGGTTTCCTTTCTTGGGGAGCACGATGACCAAGGACTGAGTTCATGTGGTGGGCCATTCTCCTGTCTGCCATATTATGCTGTAGATTGTTGTTAGGGCTGTCCCTATCTCTTCTCCCCCTGCTTGAATGAGTTTTGCTGGTATGTTGTCAGCGCCGGCTCACTTTCCTTTCTTTAGTGACCTAACTGCAATTTCTACTCGCTCACGAAGAATGGGGTTGTCATCAATTTCTTCTGCCTGAGGGCAATTTAGTACTGCTGGATCTCCTTGGGTCTTATGATTGTACAGTTCTGAGCAGTATTCTGTCCATCGCTTGAGGATCTCTTGATTTTCTGTGAGGCATTTTCCTTATTAGTCTTGGATGGTGGTTGTTTTCCCTTGTTTATGGGTTGTGAGATCTTACACCAGTTGATATGCCATTTTGCTGTTATTTCTACTCAGGCTGTCTTCGATTTTGCAGCATTGTCTTTCTATCCAGGATTCCTTTGCCTTTTTCATGCTATTCCTGATCATGTTGTTTATCTCTCTGTATTTTCTAGCTCCTTCATAATCTCTTTTTCCCTTTATTAGTTCTCTTCTTTTGTTACGTAATTCAAGGACATCTGTTGTGACCCAAGGTTTGTTTGTTCGACGATATTTGCCAATGATCTCGCTAGCTGTGCTAGTCACAGCTGTATTGAATGTGGTTGTTAAGGACTCTAGGTCGGTGTCTTGGCTGTCCAGGGCTATCAAAGGTGCAAATTTACCACCTATCATTGCTTGGAAGGCTTCTGCGACTTTCAATTTTTTCAAGGTCAAATCTGATTCTTGGTTGGTTATGCTTTTTGATTATTTTCAGGTGGAGGCGAAATGTTGTCATTAATAAATCATGGTCACTTCCAATATCTGCTCCTGGAAAACTTTGTGTTCTCGCGATATTCAGTCCTGTGCAGAATCGTTTTTTCACCAAGATGTAGTCAGTCTGGTTGTGATGTTGTCCATCTGGACTGTGCCATGTCCATCTTCTAGATGCTTTTTGAGAGCCTAACGTGTTGGCTAGCACAAGATTGTTGTAGGCGGCAAGCTCCAAGAGCCTGAATCCTCTTTCATTTGTTTCTGCATTGCAGAAGGGTCCACGGGTGCTTTGCCAGCTTGTCTGTGAATCAACTCCCACCTTTGCATTCCAGTCTCCTTGTACAAACGGAATGTCCTTTCTGGCTGAGTTGTCAATGATATCTTGCAGTTGGTTATAAAAATTCTCCAGTTCGTTGTCATCATAGTTAGATGCGGGTGCATAGGCCTGTATGATTGTGATGTTGAAGGGAGTCGCCCTCAGGCGGATGGTAATGAGCCTGCTTGAGACTGGGCAGCAACCCATAATGCTGTTCACAATGCACTTGTGGACAAGAAATCCAACGCCATGATTGTGTTTGTCCCCTCTTCCGCTGAAGTAGAGCTTATGCCCTTCATCTGTTGTTATCGCCAAAGTGTTTTCCAGCGCACTTCGCAGAGACCAATAATGTTCCAGTTGTACCTCTCCAACTCATGTGTAAGTTCTTTCAACTTTCCCCAGCCCTCAGTGTTCTAACGTTCCATGTACCGATGATGATGTTGTCTCTCCCGCAGATCTTGGTAGTGGGGCACCAGTAGTATACTTGTTACCTTCCTCCTGGTGTGCAGCGGAAGGCGCGGTCATTGTTGACCCGGGCTGCGACCGATCCGGTATGGAAGAATTGTTATTGTCTTCATGTGGTGTGTCAGGGGCAAGATACAGTCTGGCTGAGACCATGCCTCTCCAGACTGGATGACCACAGCCGAAATCCACTGATATAATGTGGCACGTCCTGGTCCTGAGCACATGGTCGTTGAGCTCATCTTAGAGCCCTTCCGCCCTAGCTATCATCACACTATTTTACCCATAGTTGGGAGACTCGTGGGGGCGGGAGCGTCTTATTCCATCCCGTACGGATCCAATGTACCTGTACGACTGTCACAGCAACGCTTTAGAATCGTTGGAAAGTAATATTTTCATCTCAGAGACATGAAGAATAAAAGTATAAATGATCAGTTTATATTTGACTTTACTTATTGGCAGTTCTCTGGTACGTATCCCCATCACACAGTGTGTTGTTTCACAACAAAACTAGCTCATGTAATAAAACCGGACCACGAAGTTTATTGGGAAATGGCTTTAGTAGAAATCATTCACCTTCTCAGATCTTAAGTATGACCGAGGATCAAACCATTTTTGTCGTAGAAATATTCATTGAACCAGTTTAAGAACACTTCGACAGAAATGATATGGCTATTACGAAAGTAAAACACCAGTGGCAGCCAGTGCTAAACTGAATGTGTAGGATATGGGAATTCTTGGAGGATATTAAAATGCTAGACATCTCGTCGATACGATTTATAATGTTTCAATAAACAGTTTTGCAAGGCCTTCTAGAAAATAAACAGATGTGTACTGGTCGAGTACTATCCAAGCTATCATTGTCTTAAAATGTTTTTTTCCGACAGAAAAAAACGATATGAAACTATCTCCATATGTATTTGATATTCTGCATAAAAATACAAACATCACTCCAACAAAGGACATCATTAACAACAATAAATTTGATGTTTGTGTATTCCTATGTCGCCGAGTACAGCATGGTGGTAAACACAATTGTTATGTGGCTGAGAGTCATTCTCTTTAAAGTTGATTCTACAATTAGTGCTAACACTAAAGGAGGTTACACCTATCACGTTTGCCGAGAATTTATGCATCCCCATTACCTTAATGTCAGTAACTCGTATTTTTAACAGTGTGAATATTGGTATAAAAGGAGATCTAGGGCAAAATATATTCTCCAAAGGAAAAATTACCGTGAAACAAAATTTTCCAAAACGATTCGCAACTGAGTTGTAACGTATGTATCAGTTGTACAGAGAAGTTCAACAACGAGGACATTGTTTGGGGAGAACGTTCAAATCGGTCTTTCGTCCTGTGGCACCTCCAAAGTACTGCGTGCTTTTGAAAAATCTGCCCGACGCTAGGAGAAGAATTCATCTAAAAATGTGGTCATCGACAACCACAGTCCCAAACAAGCGTTAATGAAAGCTCTAGAAATGACCTGACCATACAAGAAAAAAGATCCTTGGAGCATCTGTAAAACGACAAATCCTCTCGAGACACGTGGGATGGGGGAGATACGTGTTATATCAGTCGAGAGCAATGACGTTGGGCCCAAGAATGTCCACAGAACCATTTGTCCATAGAAAGAAGAACAGAGGTCTCTACATAAAAGTCAATACAGCTATATTGTATGTCACGAGCAGTGGCCTTCATAGTGTCCTCCATACAAAGAGATAAATTTAAAATGTTTCTGTTTAAACACTTTAATTCTTCTTTAATAATGTGTAGATATTCGTTTTACAATTTTTAATTTTTTGAGGGAATTTCTCTTTAGTCTCCGCTAAGTTCCGTATTAGTTTCAAAATGTTAACATTACTTTTAGTTTAAGGCAAAATTTTGATAACTTTGGATGGATTTTGTAGTCTCCATTAAAATCCGTGACAGTTTCGGAATTTTGCTACAACTTACAGCTAAGGGATAATTTTGTATATTTTCCCGGATTTAATTAAAATCTATTCTAAAGTCTTTGACTCGTGATTATAGCTATTTATAACATCAGTACAATATATGCAAATTTTGTGATCCAGCCAACATTGTCAGAGGTGTAGGTAATGCTTTATATCCATGTAGCCACTTGGCAGCATTCTGTTCAATGGAGTTCCCTTCCTCTATCTGGTCTGTTAAAGGGCGAAGGCTTCCTAAAATTGGGTGCTAATCCTCATTACTTTAGCCCATCACATTAATCTTATTATTACACATTTGTTTGTAAGTATTAATGCTAGTCAGTAGATGTTGGTGATGATCAGTAACAACGTCAAACGATGCATGTGCTTGATCAATAACACCGTTTATTATCCATATTTTTATAAACAGCCTCCACCAGTTTATCCAGCGGTATTTACTTAGTTAAGTAAAGATATTCACCTCTTCTTTATATGGTAAACGACGTGCCCACATTCGATGAACTCCTTCTGGCTATGTCTAAATAAAAATGGCGACTGAAACGTGCAACGCTCATCACGTCATCAATCTGACGTCAACCAGATGTCAACAGTGATAGTTGTCCTATTTGACACCAGTGCTGAGAATCAGTAGAATTTTCCCTAATCGAAAGAAAATTGTATATCATTCGAATTAAATATAGAAAATCTAATTACACCCATATATTTAAATTGCAAGAAGAATAATTAATATAATATATTATATACAAACATTGAAAATGGACGGCTAGTAAACGTTATTTCCTGCTGTCAGTACCAGAGAGAGAGAGAGAGAGAGAGAGAGAGAACCACTCTTTCACGTACTGAGTGCACTTTTTATCCATTCTGAATTGCATTGTTTAATCATTTAATAGGAATTTAATGGAAAACAAGCGAACTCCAAAATGAATGCATACCCCTTTTTTTACTTGGATATATTATTAAAGCCCGATGGACCAAAATACCCTGGCAACAATCATAAGGCACACCACACCTTCAAATCTGACGCCATCGTGACAGCAACATTTAGACAATCAAAACAATAACCTTAGTCGGAATTGTTTTGACTCATCTTTTCATAATATCTTAAATTTTCACTATATTGCCTCATTCTTTCCTAATATCAGTATTTCTTCGTGATTCTTTGGCTACATGACATTCTATCCATTTTACCAAACTCAGTTTCGTTCACTGCTGAATGTACCTGCGAGCTTGAATAGCAGTTAAGTTACGTGCATTACTGCGTCGAATTCCGGTTTCATTCGTTAAATTAAAGACATGTAAAATGTTGAATCAAACGTTGAAATAATTGTTAGTTTCAATTGTGTTTCTGCTATACCATACAAATGGATTAACATACTTGTTTGAAGTATACAATAATAAGATTTATTGACTAAGTATAAAAAATACAGGGCCCTCGTTCATGTCGCATAGAACAGTAAGCGTATCCTGCACCACATGACCTTGGGCCCAGTATTTTTAAATTCTCACGTGTCACGTGCCCCTTACGGAATTGTTAATAACCCCTGAGAAGGACGGACAATTTTAAGGCTAACTATCTCCGAGCCCCCAGTCAGCAAAGCCAACGGTCAAGGTGTTAAAATATAAAATTAATAAGGTGAAAGGTATAACAGTTTCATAAATTATATCACGGTATTCCAAAATTACAGTTCAATTTTTCAATGCAATTGCTTCCAATTAACACACGACCTATCCAAATTGCCAATTATTTCATCCCGCGAAATAAAAGGTGAGAGTGTTTCCTTTCCGTGTCACTTCTATGTTACTCATCTGTAACTTCCGCCTTGTATTCCTTTCGGTATTTCCGGTACCCTTGTTTTCGTTTCCCGGCTCTCGTCGGTACTTTCCGTACCCTCGTTTCCGTCTCCGGCCCTACTTCCTCGCACAACGGCCTATCTCTAAGTGCGCTCCACGTCTTCTCCTCTCCAATCTTCGGGTGGCGTCGGATCCCACCCGGAAAGCTTCTTGTGAATTAGAAGGGACGTACAATTGTGTCTCCTTATTCGAACACAGCAGAATTAACACACTCTCACAGACCTTTCATCAGCATAATGGCAATTAAATCATTAGCTTAACTCAAACACTCACATCTAAATATTCCACACACGCTTGTTCTATAATAAAGGCTATAACAACAACAATAATATCACGACTTCTGATACATACATACATATCCCAAATTCTCTATATAGTAAACTATCAACATCAACAATATTCCTACGCATTTCCTACCTTGCAAATTATAAACGACACATACAAATATAAATGCCTAATTATGCATGCACAATCCAAAACTATATCTTCAAATACAAACAAGGACAAGGTCTAACACTACTCACTATTAAATTCAGTTCTGCACCACGATGCAACATCATAGCAGATTACACACTATCCAGTTCGATTTTATCCTAACAACTACATACATTAATCTTGAATATTGCTAATTCGCTATACACTACATTACGACATGTTGACAATTAAGCTAAACATGGAAGATTAAATTTCTACTAAACTAAATGCGCCTAATAACGTATAAATCTTACGATACCTAGTTAGGAAAGTGGGACAGATTCGGACATAGATATCTTACCTCAGAAACCTTTGTTCCAACTCTCGTCCGAAGTCCCTAGAACTCCCTTTCCCGCCCTTTTAACGAGAGCGCAACTTCGGCACTCGGTGCGCGGTCTAGTGTCTCCATCTTCCCTCTGAGCTGCTCTCGGCAATGTCCAGACATGCACTGATCCGTTCACAATGGATGTAACAGAATAATGTCCGGATGCGTGAGAAACCCGCCAAAAATTCGACTGTCTTAGTTCTGATTGGATACCTGTGGTCTCTTTGAAACGGTCTGGAGTTATATCACTGCTAATTGCAAACAAACAGAGTTTCTCACCCCGCGGCAAGGTTCTTCAAAGGAAGTAACCGCAATGGTTAATTAAACGGACAGGTAGTTTCTTTGTTTCAGAATCGGTCTAAAGTCGTAATATTATATAACACGTATTGACATTACCCAAATTACTTTAAATTACGAATTCTATCAGAAGACAATTTATAAACATGAGGCAGGAATTGTTAACAAATTATTTCAAACAACGTGACATCACGTAATAACGTGTACGTTTTGGTCAGTAAGTGTCAGTGCTGGTTTGTAGATATGTGTGCTAGTCAGTAAGTCTGAGTTGGTCTGTAGTTATTGATGAAGGTCAGTAGATATTATGGGTTCTGGTTGGTAGATGAGAGGGTGACAGTCAGACGGCATATTGGTAGTAAGTGTAGGCGTTGATCAGTACATGATTTGGTACTGGTAAGTCAAACTATGTGTTGCTAGCACGTTCAGGTATTGGTCAGTAAATTTCTGGTGATGGTCAGTCAATCGGTGTGTTCGTTAGTAGGTGTAGTTTTAACATTACATTTGCCCTTGTCATTTTAAATCCCTCATGTTAAACCTATGGACAAATGTTACATTTCCATTGTCCGTATAGGTCCAATTTCAAAATGGCGGCCGTAATGATAAGTCCCATTGTTCGTATAGGATCCAACTATTGTCCCCCTATCTTACAGACGCGTCGAGGATTCAACAACCACCAATGCCAGATCAGGTCGGCTGCCTCGGCGTGTCCTTAAAAAAAGAACTTATCTCCCATTTGCTCGGCCCTCATATAGCAATGAATGTGCTCGAAATGCTGTTAAATATCAATAGACCACTCAGTCAGTTGACTTTTTCCTTCCCTTTAAAAGAGTGCGGCTTATACTAATAACTAAACTTTGTATTTTAAGTAGTTTGCACATTTTTCGCTTTAGTTTTGTTTCGTTTGTCTTTTTGGGATACCTAAACTTACTTGGTACTGTATAGCCAGTATTGTGCTGATATTCCGTTAAGCCCTATACATATATACTATCACCCACCTTACTGCATAGTTCGGCTTTCTCTCTTTCCTTGGCATGTTTCTCAATGTCAAGTACTTGTACTTGGAAATCTTTAAATCGTGTGAGTCCAATTAAGATGTGCATAATGTACTAACTACAACTTGTTTTGTAAAGACTGATTAACATCCGTTCAAAATGAAGCCTTGAGTGTTAAAGGCCGAGTGGGTGTTATGCTGTAAGTTATAGATGTATATGTACTGTGTGTGCTATTCTGGTTCTGTGTTACAGATTAGTATGTTTCCTTGGGGGGGGGGGAGATATATTCAGGGGGTTGGTGTTATTTTTATTAGGGATAACAAATTCTTTTCTGTTGGTTCGGGTTTTGGGCGATTATTTTTATTGTTTAGTTTGGCAAATTCTTTTGTTTTTCTTTTTTTCCCTGATTGTTTCTTTCCTTCCCTAATGTTATTTAGTGCTGTGTTTTTGTTCTTTTCCTTCTGTTCTATAATACTGTTTTTCCGTTGTTTCTCCTTCCGCTCCTGGTCGTCTTTATTTCTGCTAATTGTCCTCTTCTCCCATTTCCTTTTCTTTTGCTGCGATGTTGTTTTTCTGATCTTTATTACTGCTTCTTGTTTCCCGTATGTTCCATTGTCCTGCGTTGTGTCATGATCTTCTGTATCACTGCTCTTGTTCGTCCGGTTGGTTCCTTTTTCGGTTGCTAGTTGCCATACTACCCCTTACCTTATTGATTATTTGATTAGGATAATTACTGATCCCTCTTTTGATATGTCTGTATTTTGATATGTTTTTGAATGCGTTATTTGATAGCTAAGCTTTCCTATGCTGGAGGTTAATATCGTTTGTTATTCCTGGCTTTAGTTTCACTCCTGCTGTGATGCCAATGTTGGTGTTATTATTGTGTTACTATCTGTTAATTTGTCGCTCAGTGTGGTTTGTCCCCAGCTACTGTTATTGTTTGAGTCGCTGCTATACGGCTGGGTCATCGGACCTCTCCTACTATGTGTTGTCGTAGTTGGGGAGGGGTGGGGGAATAACTGGTTCAGTGAGTTTGGAATTACTATTGATTTTTATTTTTTCAGCTTAGTTTTGTTTGTCCCCAGCCACAGTTTATCTTTGAGTCGTTGCTATACAGCTGTGTCTTCCGACCACTCCGACCATTTGGTTCGGCGTAGCTTGGGGAGGGGCAGTGCCGGATTACCCATTAAGCACACTAACATGTGCTTAGGCACCAGCCCAACAGGGCACCAAAAAAATTTCAAATTAATTGTTGTTGATAAAATTGAATAAATTATATATGGCCATTTCGATCTGCATGTGCCAATATTTAGATTTAAAATGATGGCAACACTGGTATTTTCCCACCTGTTCAGCTTTTAATATTGTCTTTTTTTTAGTTTCACATTTTTTTGGGGGGGAGGGGCACCATAATATGTTCAGTGCTTAGGGCCCTGGAAGGCCTTAATTTGGCACTGGGGATGGGTCGTTAACTGGTTCGATATGTTTTGGAGTTACTGTTAACTTTTAGTTTTTAACTTAGTGTTATTTAATATTAGTATGAGTTTAGGTCGTTGCTATACAGCTGGGCCGTTCGGCAATCTGATTAAAATCAGATATCCACTGTCCTACGTGAAGATCTGACGGCGACCGCTTAGGGGTAATGTTCTGGTGACCTTTCAATTAGCCAATGGAAATGCAGCTTTCAGAATTTTAAATATCAATCAATCGTTTTGCACACAGTGAACATCTTCAGTCATACTGCTCAGTCTCCCAAACGCGAAGGAATAAGACTTCATCTGAGTGGCTGATAAAATTAGCAATTATGGCAATATCATAGGTTACCAGAACATGAGTTCTAAGCGGTCGATATGAGATCATCACGTAGGACATTGGAAATCTGATTTTAATCAGATTGGGCCGTTCGGCCACTCCGACCATTGTTCGTCATGATTCGGTTTAATTACTGTTAGTTTGGGGGTTGGGTTGGTGGGGGTCTTTTTTTTTTCTCTTCCCCTAAACTGCTTATATTTCAAATTTGCCATCATTTTCCTATGTTATTTATGAACTCCAGGATATTATTATATATCCTCCCTATGTTTTTGTTTATGACCTCTAGTAACTCCGGGTATTTGCTGCGTTCCCCTATGTTTTCCTGCTGAGTTTGTTGCTCTGCCCTTTCTTGATCGTAATGTGGGCATGAATTTAGCAACATGTTCAAGTGTTTCAGGAGTTGAGCAGTCGAGCAGTTTGTATTTGTGGTTCCCTTTATATATTTTCCTGCACGTCCTGCCAATAGGGTTCTACCTGTCCTTTTCCTTTTTATTATAACTGCATCGTATGGATTTTTGAAGGACGAGTACATTTTTTCAAACTCACTGTAGTATCTGGTCTTAACTGGCGTCAATGTGAGCCGCGCATGGCTTCTTCCATTTGTCCTTAGCCTGTAAGTAGGTCAACCAAATGATTAAAAAGCGATTAAACAGATCACCCTATTCATGATCGTTCGCAGAAGAGGGGGAAGGCAGTAGGTTTAAAAAAATCTATTGTACAGTATATAACTATATCCCTTTCAAGTTTGATTTTGTTTTGCTCCTGCCCTCAACTGGTGCCCCCCCCCCCGGAAAAATTCCTGCGGACGCCCATGACCTTATCTTTGATTATTGCTATAAAGCTTGCTAATCTTACAGCACAGACATGTAGTTGACTCCTATCTTTTACCTTTTTCGATTTGTACCCAAACAAGATGTGCATATCCACTAATGACTTTGCTCCTGAAAATTTTGTCATTTAGTTATTGCTGTTTCCGACTAACAGGTAGAAAATCAGTTTAAGAGACAGACTTCTGCCCGCACGTACTCTTGCAGCTATTAAAGAACTACTGCCATACTTGATGCACAGGCCCTATTATGGTTCACACTAGCAGATGCCAATATAGACTATTAATCTTACTCCCTCACCTTTTTATCCCAGAGTTATCATCTTTCTTAACAGCTGGATGCACTTGTTAGCGATCGATTTCTTTCACACTTCGTACTAATTACAGTTATCATCTGAAAATAATCATATTGATCACTTACAGTGCTCTCCCGATACATATTATAGTATTATAGTTATCAACCATTTCCATTTAGAGCTGGAAAAAATATGTGACATAATCTTGTCACTAGTCCTGCAGCCATTGATGGATTGCTGTGAACACATCATGAACATCGGACGATCTGCATATTGATTAGTCTATACTTAAATGCCACTGTGCCAGGATATTGTTGTGTGCACAGAATGAAACATGGGTCAATCACAATATTATAGGCTTCGATTGTACCAAAACTTTTGGAAATCTAAACACATACATAAGGTGGTGGCATGGTAGGGAAGGTGGGTCCCGCAATCAGAAACAGTCGTAATTTTTAAATCTATCTGACATCAATGACCTTTACAAAAGTATATTTGATAGCAGGGCATGAACAAGTGAACTTGTGTGCGTGACTGAGATGGCGGCAGTGTTTCAGATTCAGATCTATGGCTGGCGTGTGGCTGGGAGTCGGGGTATATTTATGTAGATATCAAGCTCCAATTTCCTCAAGTGACTGTGACTATAAGGAACACACAAGTTTCTGGATAAATCCGCTAAATCAAAATGGCAGGGATAAACGAAAATATAATCAGAGAGAAAGAAAGCCTTAAGAAAGTAATGTAATAACCTAGGGTATATGTTATTTGTATTTATGTCTCCTATTATAGCTTTGTTAGATTTTAGTGATTATTTATTGGCTATGGTGTTACGTGTAGGCTCGTACAATAATAACAAGACAAAAGAGTGAAGACAACAGGCTTTGTATATTTTAACAAAATAATTTATTTCCCTAGAAAACAATGTAAAAATTGGTAAATAGGACTTACGGTTTGTGAATATAATCCAAAATTTAATCCTAAGAATGAAAAACACAAGTCCTATCACTAAATAGTTCTATTAGAATCCAAGTTCGAATCTCGACTACGTTCCAATATGGAAGGCGATGACGTCAGATGTGGTCCTTGTACAAATATCAACAATTCCTCAATTGAATCACAGTTTATGTTTCCGAATAATTCCAGAATAAATTTCCACTGAATTTCTTTCTCCCAGAATTTATAAAACAGTACACTCGTTTGGTTTTCTAGAGAATAAATTATTAAATTGCAAACACAAATGAACTTCAAAAACAATTTGGTTTCAACAATAAAATAACCTATCCGACCTTCTAGGTATCAGGAATACAACTGACTGACGAGCGCTCAGAAAGGGTTATATATTCATCCGAATTATCATCCCGTTCTCGCGAGACAGACTACGTGATCTAATAACACTTGAAACAACGCAATAGGAGAATGCAATTTGCCACGTAGGAAGAACCCCTATCTATTATCACTCTGAAATAAATATAAAAATAAAACATTGTTTATTTAGACTAGACGAAATGACCTTGGCAATAGCCAATCGTTTTCGCGTTGCGATTACACTACCGCGGACCAAGGTAAACTAAAAATATTACTAATGTAATACGTTGTACGTCTTAGATAAACAGAATTGCTGAAAAAGAATTTCGAATCCCTGCAATAATCATTACAATAAAATGTAATGAAACAAAAATAAAATAAAAAATAATTTTAAAACTAACACACAAGCAATTTAATTACATATACGTAACAATGGTGAGTCAGTGTTGCAAAGATATTCTGAATCCGAGTAATCAAGCAATTTCTATGAGGACACCTCATAATGTACAGCATTCACGAGACTTTATGACAGCATAGATGAACTTCGTAAAATGGACCTTCGCTAATTTCTTACCATAGTGAATTCTCTGGATATTTTTAAGCTTACGTGTTTAGTAACTTGAGATAGGAATAACTCTTTGTATTATGTGTTTGTGTCGTGTTTTTGTGTTGCAAGGGCGTGAAGTACTAATATTCGGCTCAAAAGGAATACTAAGAAATTATACAAATGTGACTGAAGAGAAAAAATAACACGCAAGTATGAAATTAGAATGTTCCGATGTGTGGTCATTAGATAATTACAGAAAATTACTGCAGTATTTGCGCCTTTAAAAACTTTCAATTGACAACGACTGTTGTCTTGAAGTCCTTGAAAATAAAGGAAAACAGCAGCTATCCAGCCGCTCTCGCTTGAATCATTCGGTACGAGACCCCTTGCGTGTACGAAGTTTACAACATTAATATTAATGTGGGATAGCAATAATAAACAGAATTGACAAAATAAGGTTCCGTTAAGAAGTTTGTATCGACTTTCATCTGGGAATACGTTATAATCTATACGACACATGTATATAACAAAATAAAACATTTCAATGCCGTCAAGCCGAAGAAAAGGGAATAAGTTCAAGACTGACCATAAACTATATAAGTATTCCTCTGAATAGACACGAGTACCCCAGTACTCTCATTGTACCACTGAAGAGACTTGTACACGTATCCGAGTATATCTCATTATTGCACTGAAGATACGTGTATACGTATCCCATTATATCTCATATTTTCTATTGAAGGGAATACAAGTCCATTCAAATCACACATACCGGTTCGGTGGCCTATGCGGTTAGTTCGTCCGCCCCGGATACGGGAAGTCGCGGGTTTGAACCCCGGCTGAGTCACTAAGGTCACTATAATACACATTCACATCCACCACCCTTTTTAAGGATTTCTCGTGTATTACTTTTGTCTTTTGATGTACACCTTTACAGAATTGTAACATCTTAAACATTTTAATATTTTATCTTTTGAACTTCATGTTTATATTTTTGGGGAATGGCTTATCTTCCTAAAAAGTGTTGTGTCATATCTACATTTGTAGAACTTTAATCTTTATTATCACCACACACACACACACACACACACACACACACACACACACACACACACATCTTCTCAAAACTCCCAAATAATCAAAGTTACCAGTGACAGAATTAATGAATATCATAGCATACTCACAGATTCATAAATAAACAATAACGCGAATCAAAAAAATTCAGATGAGCTGTATCTTCCATATTCAAATGAAAACTCTTCTCTATATTGCAAAATCTTATCTATTAGGTTTTCCCTTGAAAAAGGAAAGGACCATAATGGGATCTGAAATCCTAATTCAGGTTTTAGACAGACTCTGTAATATCTAATGATTCCGGTATGTTCTCTCCATGCAAACGGTCATTTATGGGTCGAATGTCGAATAAAGCAAGGGAGAGTTTCCTAGATATTGCAATGAAATTCGCAATAATGTTCGATGTTATTTCTCCGTACATGATAAATTACAATTATAAGTTCGAAATAGGGACTTGTCCTTTCTGGAGAATGTTGATCAGACGTATGATCATAGCCCCATGAGAAGACTTAACGACATACAATCACATGTCAGAAACATATTTCGTTACTGAATCTGAAACAATGGCAACAGATGTTAGAGTTTTAAAAAATTTAAAGAAAATTGTATACGTGTACATGATATTCTATCCAAAATGTATGGTTTGATCATCTCGGACACAATCAATTTGTCACCAAGATTAAATTTTAGATTTTGTTCACATGCGTCGCTGGAGCTAAGTGGAATGAAATCAGTTGGCGCTCTATCTTGAAAGTCCGGAGTTACAACCCACCAACCCTCCTCCATTCGATCCTCTCTTTTGAATTAGTTCAGAAGGCGCTCCAGCTCCCGCCAGTTGTCCTTGGACTGTAAGTACAAAAAAAAGATTAAAATGCAATTACACAGATCATGCTATCCATGGGCGTCCGCAGGTTGGGGTGGGGGTGGATAAGGGGGCAGTTGACCCTCCCCCATATTTAAAAAAAATCGATTGGGCAACATATAAATATATCCCTTTGAATTTGGTCTAACCCCCACCCACCCACCCACCCACCCCAAAAAGCCTTGTGATCGCCATAGATTTGATCCTTGCTTTAAACTTTTGCTAATCTTACAACACAACAAAAGACACGTAGTTTACTCACGTCTTTCTTTCTTTTATTTTTGAACATATTAGGGTCATTAATTTCAAGATGCGCATATCGACCAATGACTGTGCTCCTGCAATTTTTGTTGCTTAGTTATTATTGTTTTCGACTAAACGGCGGACGTACTATTATTATTCATCGATCACTCTCGCTTTTATTCCAGAGTTATTACCCTTTGTAACATAACTGGATGCACCTGTGCCAGCAATTTGTCTTGCTATTATTGATAGATTTCTTTGATACATGGTACATATTATAGTCATTATCTGAAGGTACGCATATTAATCACTTACAGTACTCTCGCAATACGTATTATAGTTACTAACCATTTCCATCAAGAGCTGGATTAAATGTGACACAATCTTGTCCTGCAGCGGATTTCTGACGATCTGCATATTGATTATACTTAAGAGTCCTGATACTGTTGCACAAAGGTTGAGAAAGAAAACAACTTGGGTTAATGACTTTAGTATAGGCTTCGATTATGCGAGAACTTTTTGAAATCTAATCACACGCATAAGGGGGGGGGGGAGAGCGCAATCAGAAACGGTCATAATTTTTAAAACTATTTGACACCCTTGCCCTTCATCGAAGCATATGCGATAGCAGGGCAGGTACATGTGAACATATGTGCGTGATTGAGATGGCGACAATGCTTCAAATTCAGGTCTATTGCCGGCGTGTGGTTGGGAGTCGGGGTGTGTTTACGTGAGTATTCAGCTCCAGATTCCTCTAGTTACTGTGACTTTAGTGACTGCACAAGTTTTGGGAAAAATCCACAAAAAATCGAAATGACAAGGATAAGCGAAACATTTAAACAGAGAGAAAGAAAGCAAGAAGAAAGTAATGTAATAACCTGGGGTATAAGCTGTTTGTATTTACGTCTCCATTGATAGCTTTGTTAGTTTAAGTGATTATGTGCTGATTATGGGAAGTCGGTGTTGGAAAGATATTATTCTCAATCCGAGTAATTAGCCAATTTCTTGGAGCAGATGTCATAATGTACATCATTCACAATACTTTATGACAGCATGAATCAGTTTCATGAAATGGACCCTACGTAATTTCTAAATCAGGGAATTCTCTGGATGTTTGTAGTATACGTGTTCAGTAGCTTGAAATATGAATAATTATATGCAGTTGAATTAGTTCAGAAGGCACTCCACCTTTAAAGGCTGGAGTTACGACCCCCACCGACCCCCTCATTTTAAAGGCACTCCAGCTTAAAAAGCCGGAGTTACGACCCCACCAGATCCCCTGATTGGAAAGGAACTCCAGCTTAAAAAGCTGGTTACGATCCCCGCCCGATCTCCTCATCTGAAAGGAACTCCAGCTTAAAAAGCCGGAGTTACGACCCCCCCCCCATCCCCTTATTTGAAAGGAGCTCCAGCTTAATAAGCCGGAGTTATGACCCCCACCCGTATGGAGGGGGAACACCGCCAGAATTATATCCATGTATTTTCTAATCTTCCTTGATGCATTATTGTAAATGGCTGCTTGCAAGTGCTACTTTCATAATTCTATACATGTATATTGTATTCTTCACTGATGCAAATCGTACGTGGTAGTTTGCAAGTACTACTTTCCTTCTGCATTATTGTCAATGACTGCTTGCAAGTGCTACATTCATAATTCGTCATGAATTTTCTATTCTTCATTGATGCAAGCTGTAATGTCAGTTATTACAAGTTTTAATATTCTATTTATAAACTTTCTATATCGCAAGTTATACAGATTGCACTTTCTAAAATCATGATTATAATGTAGCATGAAGCACGTTGCAAATTAGCATCAGGGAAGTTAGCATAAAATAATGCCTCATTATGACAACAGATGGCGCTGTGACACGTCAATGTCTTACAATACGTCTACTCCCCTGATCCTAGCAACAAGAGGTTATAGCACTTTACGGCATATTTGGGTGTCTTATTTAAAATATCATTCGAATTATATTACCGCATTACATTCAGCTGAAGAGAGGTGACCTGCAAGAAGCACAAAACAAATTAAAGGTGTCAAACTGTATACAATTAGATGTATTTACACAATGTTATATTTCCGCTGACCATTCCCACCCCGTTTTTATTTGGACATTTTGTGGGTGTAATTTACCGATACCGCACGGTGGCAGAATAGGATAGCCGATTACAAGCAAGGTTTAAGGTCATAATTTGTTTATATATTCTCATTCACAATGGTATCTATTTAAAGCATGTTTATTATTTTAGAGTGCAGTGCAATTCCTGCTTTTTGTTTCAGTAAAGACCTCAGAAGGTTTAAGCAAATTGCATATAATTGCATCTCAAGGCCATACTTTCTCTTTCTTGTTTATTCACGAGAGAGAGAGAGAGAGAGAGAGAGAGAGAGAGTACATTACAGAGATGAGGATTCTGTTTATTCTCTCATCCCTATGATATTTAATTTTTACTGTTAATCTGCAGTTTACAGTGGCAGTTCATATATATATATATATATATACTATAATATATATATAACATATATATATATATATATATATATATATATATATATAAAGCAAGAAGTAAGGTAAATATTCAAATTATATAATTCTTATATATGTATGACATGGATGTTTATGCAATAGCCACCAAGTATTGTCACTAGTTGTGTGTGACAAGTATATCATATCTCCAATTTCATTTTAAATCTCCAATTCCAACACAATAGCAAGAGGCAAATGACTTGAAACAAGGACATCACTTACAAAGCATATACTGTAGCATAGCTATATGTTACAAAAATATGAACTTATTTCATTATATAAGAAAATAAATTCCAATAGTATGAAATATATTTTCTATATCTAAACATAAAGAACATTTCCATACAATTGTGAGATGCTTTATTTCCACAGATATCAAACTGGAAACTACATTTTTTGTATTATTTAAAATCGTATTCATCCATATATGAATCGATATTTATAGTACAGAAAAGATGATTGATTGTAAGATACTTCACTGATAAAACATCAGACTCCTTTGGTAGCAACTATAAAATTAGAATATATTGAATATAAATAACATTGTTACCGCTACCAGTAACAGCTCATTTTGTTTTTATTATTACTGCTACAATACAGTACCAAACTTGTTTGATACATTTGGATATGAAATTAATGTAGTAGTTAAAAAGATTTAAACAAAGTTTTATATATATCTTCTACAGATGTGATTGTTTTGTGTTAGAAGAGTAAGACACCACCCCACCCCCATAATTTTTTAAAAAACTTTTTAAGTTTTTAAGGTTACTCACAGCTTAGGCTGTTGTAGCATCCCCCCACCCCCACCCCCATAAACAGTCTCATTTGTCTGTGATTGTATCATTATTTTATCCTGTTTAAAATATAAGTAAATATTGTCATGATACATAAAATATCTGCACAATACAACTATGCAATAAAGCAAAATAAATAAATAAAAACTATATACAGTCCTGTGTTTAACTTTTCATAGGAATTATTCGAGATTTATTATTTTTAATTAGTTTGATAATAATAAGAATTACAATAAATAAAAGTAAAATCTCCTGTAACATTATGTCTTGTATCTATGATTATTTCCACTTTTAGAGACAAAAGGATGCAAACCAGTTTTAAAGACGATTTTGTTGTTGTTTGTTTTTTTTTAAATTTTTTTTTCAAATACATTCAAAAGTTGAGGTTCTGTACATTAACAATGCAAATTAAGTATTGGAAAACAATCGTACACTAAATCTAATACTTCTAATCGCAAGTAAACGTTTTTATCATGATACGAACATGATTTTCCACAATTCGGTTATTTCAGCTTTTGCGACAAAATATGTTCCAAACTGAAGATAGTGATAAAAATAAGAAAACTTTTAGGAATGCTTTTTTTTTTAAATGTCATTTTACCTATAAACTTTTTTCATGTGCTATTTATGTTGCTCTGAATATATTATTTTCGCCAGAACATATGTACAACTGTATCACAGGAAACAACGGCTGTCAGGTGCGTCAAAATGGGTGACGTACAATACGATCCTTGCAACCAGGGGTCGTTTGATGAAAGCTCGTTAAGAAGAGTATGAGGGAATGTATCATTGTCATTTCTGATCCTTACTTTGCTAAAAAAAATCACTAATGTTTCCAAAGTAATGAGAGATAGCACTAAGAAGTATATTTCTTAAACGATGAAACCTTAAGAGCGTCAAAACTGAGGTTGAAGAAGCAGGACACCCTGCTGCAATGTATGCGTTTTTGTTTTCGTAAGTTGCTTCTAAATCACTTAGATCTTCGAGAAAGCACAAGATTTTAGAGAACGATTAAAACTTCGTTGCTAACGTACACCGTAAAAAAAGGGAACTGAAAGAGTTACATTGTTTATCGACATAATAAGTAATGCTGTAAAGCTCCTTAATTATTTCTGGTAAAGGAAAAATAGAAATTTAGAGCGCAGTCTGTTGTGATAATGCCATGCTAATCTCTAGTATGCCATTTTGACGACAGATGGCAACACGAGTTGGACAACAAAGACGATACTGATAAAAATTGGTATTTACATTGTTGCAAGGTCAAATCTGAATGAAAACAGCAGTTGGAATGATGTAGCTGTAATATGGCAAGTTTAAAAACAGAATATACAAAACTTGTAATAACTGACATAGCGTTTGACATACGACAAACTACAGAATTAATACAATAGCTGGCAATCTGCAAGATACAATGACGCAGAAAGAAAGTAGCTATTTACAGCTTGCATCAATAAAGAATAGAAAATTCATGACTAGAATTACGAATGTAGCACTTGCAAACTGCCACTGACAATAATGCATAAGGAAAGTAGCACTTGTAAACTGCCACGTATAATTTGTATCAGTAAAGAATACAATATACAGACTCTTAAGATTGTACTATAAATCAAGAAATGAATGCAGACTCTAGACTTGACTAAGATATTTTCTTGTAAAAGAAACATTTCTATATTCTCTGCTAAAAACGGTACAGAGACACATGAAAAGATTCTCTGCTCAAACACTGCACAGAGTTACAAAACTTAGACATATGAACTGAATTTAAAGAAAAATAAACAAAACAGAAAAGATTCGCACTGAATCTGTAGATTTTTCATGTCCCTTCTGCACAACCCTGCTTAGTAGACTGACTTGGTAGAAATTTATTTGCCTTCTCCATAAGCTGACTTGGTATTTTGCTTTATATTTAACCGCAGCTCATTAAATTCATGAGCCGTAAATAAAATGTATACTGATTGTAATGTACCATTATGTATTAAATATGAATTGATATAAATAATTCAGGGCACAAAAACTACAATCTATAATAAGAACTCACGATATACGCTCCTGAAAATGACCAATTAAAGATCTATTTAAATTGACGTATAGGCCGGCATCTTCGCAAGCCAAGGTTCTGATATGTTAACCCTATCTACATAGATAGGTAGATAACGTTAACATATCGGAACCTTGGCTAGCGAAGATGATAGGCCGGGAGAAAAGTGAAACAGTTCGTCTGATATTTTTTCTTCATGCAAATGTTCCCGCTGGGCTAAATTCTTAAAACTAACTTCTTGAGATGAGTCAGGATATCAACGACAGAGATGGTTAGCTAAATCTTTTTTTTTATGCATTTTGATGTGATTGTTTGGGGTTTTTTTTTCAAATTAAAAAAAAAAAAATGCAGTAAATAGCAATCTTCTGTCAAATTACCTCTCTGGAAGGAGCATCTCGGTTTTCCTGAATTCAGTGCAATAACAGCTGCTTTACGTAACGTAGATATTAGTCCGATAAATCAAACCCCAAGATCTGTGTCGGTACTGATAGACGACATGTGGGTATGATGTCATCTTTTTAATAAAATATGCAATCTTGCACGCAAATCTTTCTGGAACACACCTGCGTACAGTTTAGACACTTAACGGTATTTGGTAATAGCCACATCTAGCGCACTTACCGGTATTTGGTAACAGCCATATCTAGCGCGAAATTCAAAATGGCCACAAGACAGAGGGTTATGCTATTCCACGTGGATTTACAAGTCGCGAGAAATACCCGTAAGTGTATAAATTGTACACCGATGTTTGCAGACAAAACTGTCTGCAGTTTTTTGGCAGGTTTTAATGAATAGGCGATATCAGCCGTTAAACCGCCATCCAATATCAATATTGCAGTGGGGCTGATTTATCGGCCAACGTAAGTATATAAAGGCCCTGACAAAGTTACATGCTTTGGTATCACCTTTCAGTATACATATATAAAAACACTAAAAACTGAAATATTGAAACATTACTAGCACAATACAATACTTTTACACAATGGCAAACTCGTATCCCTATCAGATACCACTAATATTCAAATTAACAAAATACTAGTATAGTATAATATTTAACACTAATACAGCAGTATCTATGGAGAACACTAAATATTATTTTTGGTACTAACACAGTATACATTTTTTTAAACTAACATATTCATTTTCATATATATATATATATATATATATATATATATATATATATATATATATATATATCCACTCTTTTGCATCCGCTCTTCTGCTAGTGAAACCAGATTTAGTCCGAGGTTCGTTTGACCCTTTCCACCCCATTTTGTATATTTTTACGTTTATGTTGGAGTGTGGAGTCAGAGTAAATATTGCCTATCGAAAAGATGCTGTGGTAGCATAGGGTAGTCGCTTACTAGCGGGCCTAGAAAACTTTTTTAAAAAAAACAAAAACTTACATCGAGCCAAACCTGCATGAACTCGAGAGGAACATTACTTATTTTCTCAAAAATTGCGAGTATAATATTTGTTAGGTCTTTAATCCCCTGACAGACGAAAGGAAACTACAGCGGTGGCGAAATTTGACGTGGTACTCGCCCTTTGATCGCAGCCTAAATGTCAATCATCCCTATACCCGGTGTCGTGGGTTATAACACTAGTGTTTTAACCGAAGACCCAAGGTATCTGGATGACATGTTGATGACATCAGAATTCCAATAGTCACGTGAACAGTGAACCAATTTTCAATACTGTACAGTAAATTCGAAAACATGCGCCATTTGCGTGCACTTTTACTGACTTTAATTGATAGGACGTGCCACACAGTATGTATCATCGATACATATTTAGACAAAAGTGCTATTGTGTAACTTGGTGAAATATGAAAACCCACGTAGACTAACCTACTAGCAAACAATATTTTCATGTTGGCCTGCAAACTGTTGTGATCTTTTAAGTGCTGCAGTATCTCTGTACTTTACCAGCTTTAGTTATTTCAGCAGATTGGTTTTAATATGACGATAGTAAGGGCTGTTTTGTAGTTGTGTACAAAGGCAGTGCCGGAAATAATTTTTCAGTGCTATAATTTTCGTTTATTGTGCATGGGCAAGGCCTCTGAAAAAAAAAAAAAAATGTACAGTCGTAATGAAAATCACTATTGGTTTTGGTACTGTACGGTTATACACTAATAAAAGAAGATCTTCAGAAAATGTCAATACATAACTTACGCGACTGATCACACCTCAATAAAGTGATTAAGTTATGCACCATTTCTTGATTTTTTTTTTCTACTGTGCTTGCCAACAGATACAGATAAACGGCTCTAGCATTAGAGTTGATAACTATATTTTGTTTATTTACTTTTAGTGATATCTTATAATTATCAACTTTATTACTGGTGATGTCTTATGGGTATAATGCCATATATGACTAACTCAGACTAGAACAAACAGGGGTTCGCAAAGGAAGAGGATGCATAGATCAGATATTTGCACTACACAACATCATTTAACAGTGTTTAGAGTGGAATGTCCCCCTTTACATCAACTTCATTGACTTCAAGAAGGCATTTGACAGTGTTCAGCTCGAGTGTCTTTTGGAAGATACTAAAAGCCTATGGAATGCCACCCAAGATAGTCGAATACTCGGAAGTTTTATGAGCACTTCGAATGCAGCGTTATCCTTAACAACACTCTTACCGAGTCATTTAAACTGAAGTCTGGTGTTAGGCAAGGTTGCATCCTCTCTCCCATTATGTTCCTCATCACCATCGACTGGATAATGTGTCAAACAACATCTGACCAACGATGCCAAAAAGGACATCAGGGCCAGGTTAAATAAAGCCAGAGGTGCCTTCAGCAGTCTCCGCCCTATATGGAAATCAAAACAATATAGTCTCAAGACAAAGATCAGAGTTTATAACAGCAACGTAAACTCGTTAGTGTTGTACGGCTCACTGTGTTGGAGTGTAGTGAAGACAGACATGAGCAGAGTAAATTCATTTCACAATAGTTGCCTCCGTAAAATCTGCAAAATCTATTAGCGAAACAAAATTTCCAGTGTGAACCTGTTTGAAAACAGAATGTAACCTCATTTCCCTGGAGATAAAGATGCGCAGGATTGAATGGTTTGAGCAAGTAATGAGGATACACCAAGAACAGATACCCAATGTAGCCTTCAGATGGACACCGGCTGGTAAGGAAAAATGTGGAAGGCCAAAGATAACCTGGCGATGGACAGTGATGACCAAGCTGGAAGAGATGAGACTTTCCTGTGGCGAGGCATACGCCATTGCTCAAGACCGACCTAGATGGCGGAAAATTGTTGCGGCCTTATGTCTAAGAGGAGACGAAGATGACTTTTCTAGATGGGATGCGCATGACGTCATCACAATCAGCATACATCGGTGTTCCGCCATCTTTATGGGAACGCTTTCTTTGTTTACGTGTTGCTATGAGCGCATCATTGTATATGAAGAGTAGTAATTGCAGTTAATTATGGCCGGTAAATGCGAAAAATCGAAAGAAGGGACAAATGGAATTGATTATGTAGATACCTTAGACTCGCAAACATGGAGAAGATAAGTGGACAAAATCAGTTGATGTGGAAAGGACCCGTACAAAATGTTGCAGATTTGCCGAATGTTTCATACCCCGATATTGTAAATTATCTGATCACAGAGAAAAGCGCATACACTTTACAAGACTTAAAAGTCTATAGATCCTTGGAGTCCTACAATTATTATGTAAGTGAATGGGTAACAGACATGCGACAACGAGTAGGCAATGGGCATTGCCTCGTAACTGGACCTGTAAGTACAAAATTTTCGTGCTTGTATATACATTCCCGTTCCTTATCTTGACTTATTTGGGTATTGCAAATGAATATGCATTTAATACAGTTGTGTCAGCTATGAAGCAGCTGCTGTTTTAATAAAACGATGGTTGTCGTATCTATTTTGCCCATTTATTCCTTTCTTGTGAGCAATTTTAAGATGACACATTAATGAAATTACAAAATATAATGATGAAACATTAGGTGAAATGCATTAAATATATATTTATAAGTATACACCAGCATCCCATAATTAATGCAATATCTATCGAGATGGGCATTTAGGCAAATGTGTACATGTATTTAAAATTACTCATGTACATATAAAACTTGTGCATATCATACCCTTATTGATATTGATTAATTTGGAAAATAATGCTAAAAAATGTACAAATGTACACATCTCTTTTGCAGGTCAAACATTCACAGAGAATGAATGCTACTCCACTTCTGTCATGGATAATTGCATTGTCAAATGGAACAGTTTTGGCTGCTCACTGCAGTTGTATGGCAGGTTTAGGAGAGGTATGCAGTTATGTAGGTGTTCTGCTATTTACAATAGAGGCCACCGTCAATATTAGAAACTCTGCCACTGTGCCAGAAAATAAAGCTTATTGGTTGCTTCCATCTGCTATGCATAAAATTGAACAAAAGCGGGTTCAAGAAATTTATTTTACTAGTGCAAAGACTAAAACGAAGATGCCAGATGACAAAATTCATATGTGTATATCTACCCAAGTTGAACTATATACATAAAAAACTCTAAAAAAGACAATACAGTCTGCAACACCTCCTACCACATCTGATGAAATATGTACAAATAAAAAGCCAGGGATTTTGTCTTTAATACCAAACCATTCTGATGATTATGTCCTTTCATCTTTATATCGAAAATACCCAGCTATACTTTATGACTTAGAGGACGAATGCTGTTTCGACATGGGAAAAGAAGAATTGTTATTACACTGTGAACAGAATGCATCAAATATCAGTGTATCTAAAGAAGAGACTATTCATGTTGAGATGGCTACAAAAGCACAAGCTAACTGCAGAGAGTGGTTTAGGTTCCTTACAGGTCGTATAACTGCCACAAAACTGAGAGCTGTATTTCAAACCTATTCTGAGCAGCCTTTCCATTCACTTATTAAGAATATTTGCTATCCTCATGAAAATAAATTCACTACCAGTGCAACAAAATGGGTGTGTGACCATGAGAAAATAGCTTTGCAGAGATACATTACTGAAATGTCCCATTTACATGACAATTTTGAAATAATAGATTGTGGACTAGTCATCATTCCCAACTTTCCATACATGGGTGCTTCACCAGATTCTTTTGTAAAATGTGATTGTTGTGCCGAAGGCTGCATAGAGATCAAATGCCCATTCTTCTTGAGAGGTGAGAAATTGGTGGATGCTACAGACTCAAAATCATGTTTGCAAAAGATAGATGAAGGTTTACAACTGAAAATGACCCATACCTATTCTTAAGTTCAGTGTCAGCTATTTGTTTGTGAGAAAGAATTCTGTGACTTCATTGTTTGGACTGAAAAAGACTATAACTGTGAAAGGATAGAGCCCAATGAAGAATTTTGGTCATCCGCATTAGAAAAGGCAAACCGCTTCTTTCATCAGGTCATTTTGCTAGAGCTAGTGGGAAAATATTGCTCAAGGCTTGCTCGAAATGACCATATAAATAATGTTTTGTGTCGTCTTCCAGTCATGCAAATATTGTTAACTATGCTGTCAGTGAAGAAAGCAGTGGTGGTATTATCTGTACATGTCAAACAGTGTATGATCCGGAAAATGATTCAATTATTGAGTTATTGAGTGTGATAATGCAGCATGTTCTTTCAAGTGGTTTCACTTTGAATGTGTTAACTTGAAAAGAGTACCAAAAGGAAAATGGTATTGCTCCACGTGTCGTTCTCTGCCAGAATTTAAAAAGACTCTAAAATCCAAGACGTGCAAAAAATGTAGTTGAGATTTCAGTGTCAGGTTACAAGATTTATAGTGTTTATGTATCTCGACACAAATGTTTCGATAATAATTAAACATAAATGTAGTATGTTGGGGAACAATCAAATCCAGTTATGAACTTGTTTGTATTTCTGCATTGTTCTGAGAATTTTACAGTGACTTAAGACTTACTTTACCTTTGAATCATAAGGAGTCATGAGGAATGGGAAAAAGGATGATATTAATATGGACAATACAAAAGTACTGTAATAAATCATGTAGGACAATGTTTAAGTGATGTGTATTGTTTAATTAATAAAAGAGAGAAACACTCTTGAAATAGTTGTTCTTGAAGCATTTAATCTGAATGTGGTTGCTAACTTGTATTAAAATTCATTAAATTTTATACAAAATCATAGTATTTAGTTTCATGAAATTAATAAATAGTATTTGTACCAAGTACACTCATATAGTATATTTATTCCCCAAGTACACTCATACAGTACATTTATTCCCCAAATACACTCATACAATACATTTATTCCCCAAGTACACTCATACAATACATTTATTCCCCAAGTACACTCATACAGTACATATACATGTATACATCACCTTGTGACATTTGCAACATTGTTTATACTGATGTACATTAAAACGGACTACGCTGATGTACATTAAAACGGACTACACTGATGTACATTACAACGGACTACACCGATGTACATTGAAACGGACTACACTGATGTACATTAAAACGGACTACGCTGATGTACATTAAAACGGACTACACTGATGTACATTAAAATGGACTACACTGATGTACATTGAAACGGGCTACGCCGATGTACATTGACACGGACTACACTGATGTACATTAAAACGGAAAAGAAGATTGTAAACTTTCCAAATATAAAATGATCCGAACATATTTTGGAATGCTTGGTGTGCACAAAGTTGGACCTGTTCAGACGAGCTAACCAGAGGGTTTGGCGTACTTCACTCAACTGTCGAGTCTTGTCTCCTTGCTTTTTTATCACAAACGGGATGGAATAAAACGATTTCTTATCACGACCTGATCGATTATGACAGCCAACAACACAGCATGTATTTACCATGATTAAACTGTTAGAATTATATGAAGCGTGTTATCCCTGTTGTTGTCAAGCACTTGACCGTTAAGATGGCGGACCGGAAGCTGTAAATGCCCACTGGCGTTTCGATCGGGAACTATCTGTAGGTAAAACGAAATATTAGGTAGGAATTACTAAGGTTCCTACGAGAATTGGCCTAGGGAGAATTACTTGCGTTCCTTATTTTATTCCTATAATAAGTGTATTACATAGGCTTTAATTTTTCCGGTATCCGGCCACAAGTTTGTACCGAAAGACTCGTGGACACTTGTCTTGAATTAAAGCGTACCCGTTACTAATCCATTTAGCCACCTGGGCTGCTTTTGAGTTGAAAGTTATCACAAATGGTATGACTTCCTCAGTTTCCTCTTGCAGATTAAGACCCTAGGGGCTTAGAGTTTTCAATTTATTAATCCAATAACGTTTTCTTTTGGTTAGATAGTCCTTTTTTCCAACCGATTCAATTGGAATGATCGCGCAATCTTTCAAGGAATGGTTTGTGCTGTTCAAATGATTTGCTACCGATTTATTTTCTTTGTGATTAATGTCCACCTATGTCTGGTGAAACGGTCTCTCAGTGTGAGAGTAGTCTCTCCAACATATTGTTTTCCACACTTTTTGCACGAGATCAGGTAAATAACGTTTCTCGAATTGCAGGACAAATTTTGTTTGATTGCGTAGGTCTGATGAGTGGCATGCAGTGCCGGATTAAACCCTGTGGAGGCCCCTAGGCAGTCGAAATCTCGCCCCCCCCCCCGGCAAATTATTTCCTAATACGTCAAGATCAAATCAATTCAATACTATTTTGATCCGTTGTCGCGGGGCCCCTAAAAGGCGTGGGGCCCATAGGCCGGTGCCTACTTTGCCTATTTGGTAATCCGGCACTGGTGATGTGACTAGAAAAAGTTTTTGATTCTTTCCAAAAAGGGCACGTATTGCAACGTTTACTGAGGCAGGCTTAAACTGTTCGGAATGTATGTGCATACGAATTAAATTCCCTTATTAGTGCTAATTTTAATTTTTCTCAGAAATCGCTTTGAATAACCCCTTTCCCGAAGTGATCTAAACAGTGTATTTGTCGCTCTTTGAAAATCTTCCTGTCTCGTACAAAGTCTATGAAGCCTAATAATCTGGGATTTTAGAATTCCACTGAAAGTGTGTTTCAGATGGAAGGAAGATTTATGTAGTAGTTTGTGTCCGTGAGCTTAAAAAAGATTTCAGTGTCGAAAAGTCCCGTCTTCCCGAAATCGGCACTTTTAAGAACAGTAGTATCCATAAAATCAATGGAATTTTCGTTTAAAGTTGTCTTAATCTCGAAAAAAACTATCAAACTCATCCCTTGAAAAAGTCCAAATAAGGAAAATGTCATCGAGGAATCTAAAATAGGCCAAAAGAAGAAACTGACATTTCCTCTAAAAACTTCTTTTTCTCATTTCGCCATAAAAAGATATTAGCGCAGCTCGGGGCGAATTTTTTGCCTTTAGCTGTCCCTGAAATTTATAAATACCAGTTACCATTTAATTCAAAATCGTTATTTTCTAAACCCAGTTTCAATAACTCCCAAATTTCATGATCTGGTCTTTTCGAGTCAGGGTTATTTATTAAGTAATTCCGTACCGCCTTCAAGCCCTCTTTGTTGTCAATATTTGTGTACTTGCTTTCCACGTCCAGAGTAGCGAGGAAGCTGTCTTTTGGAATTTTGATAGTTCTAATTTTATCTCAAACAAATCGTTCGTATCCCTGAGATAAGATGGATGTTTCGTTGCTAACAGCGATAAAAACCAATCCACATATTCGGATATTTAATAAGACTCGCTCCCCATATCTGATACTATCGGCCTTCCAGGGTGAATTTTAAACGGGACCCACCAAAATTCCGGATCTTTATGTATATTTGGTAAAGTATAAATGTCTTGGGTTCACTGGCGGTGTTAGGTACATCGCTTGTTTTTTGCTAATAAATTTATCCTTTACCAATCAATTAACAACTTCTGTTCCAGTTTTACAAGTCTCAGGGAAGGTTGGGTTGTCTACCTTTCTGTAATGTTTTTGATTAGCTAATTGTTGTTCAATCTCTCCTCTATAGTCTTCTTTATCCATAATCACTGTTGCCTTACCCTTATCTGATTCTCTAATCACAATGGATGTGAGGGAAAGAAAACACTGCACAAGTAAATCTCCCTGTCGATTAGGTATTTACTACATCAAGTAGGTCATTAAGCCATTGGACAAGAAGATAACTGCTAACGTCACTAACGAATCCGTTTTTGCCAAGTGTTTTGTATTTAGTAAGGTTAATCATGACGCATGAGTGATTTCTAGCTCCTCTCACAACATACAATTGTTATGGGGGAAAGGGCTGGGGAAATATATACAGCGACGCAATGAAGAAATTCTCTCTCTCTCTCTCTCTCTCTCTCTCTCTCTCTCTCTCTCTCTCTATATATATATATATATATATATATATATATATAATCGTGGGGTTGTTGTTGTTGTTGTTGTTGTTGTTGCTCCCAGTATTTTATTGAAACTATTATAGAAGTCCCACCCAGGCTCGATTTTGGTTGGAAGTTAAATTAGTGAATGATAGACGTAAAGCTCCGAGCCCCAAATCAGCAATGCCGAAGGTTAGATGTTACATATACAAACAAGGTTGAAATTCAGTGAACAACAATTCAATAATCAAATGATTCAAATTTCCAATTACACTCCTTCCGCTCGACCTTTTAATGGCCTAATGCATCACTTGATTAGCAGTGTGAGATCGATTTCCACCTGTCCTTGTATTCTACTCATCTGTGGTATTCTTCTCTCTCCTATTTCTCCCAATTCCTTTTCCTCTTCCTCCCCGACTGTTCTCCAAATTCTTTCTTCTTCTCCTCGACTTCTCTATACTCCTTCTCCTCCTCCTCCACTTTCTCCTCCAGACTCCTTTTCCTCCTCCTCCTCCACTTTCTCTCCACCTTCTCTCCACCGACTTCGACTGTTCGGCTAGTCTCGATTCCGTCTCCACCTCTTGGAGACTCGGGACTCAATGGAACCGGAAGTTCTGTCCCCTAAAAAACTTCCTGTGAAAACACAAGGATGGTACAATAATTTTCCTTAGCCTCTCATCTCACACTGCACACAGCCTATCATCAGATAACGGCTATTAAATTTCTTCGGTCACACATTCATTCACATCGAGATACCCATACGTTCTTGTATGGTAAAACAACGTCATAATATAGCACGGTATCAATTACTTCTTAAACATACATCAATAAATTCTGTTACATCAGTATATATTCCTAATCCCGCTATACTACACAATATCACAATAATCAGACGCATTCATTTACCTTATACAAGGTACACAAATATTCAAATATCCATGCTCTGATATATGCATACGTCCATAGTAACTAATCTTACATACTTCAACCATTTTCCAAATTCACAACTTAAGCATGTGTAAATTCTAACATAACGCATTAATAAATGCACTGGTTTACTACGAAGTAACCTAACAGCGAATTACAAAATTAATTCTGACCACAAGCTACAATCTACATAATTCTCTACGTAATACTCAAGCCCATTTCTCAAATACGCATGTAAATGAAACACTACAACGGTAAGTCTACTTTCTAAACGATGCTAGTAATTAAGTATACATACTACAAATAATTACAATTATAATGCCGTAATATTCTGAAAAAATCGAGCAAATAACTTACTGACCTTTCGAAGCTTTGTCATTCCTAAGAATCTACCTCTAATTTTTTCCGCCAAATTACGAGTGGCTCTCTCGGAGTAACCCTATTGCTGAGTAATCTGTCTAGACAAAAATAACTTTTCATTTACAAGTTGTAAGGTATAATACGCGTCGAACTGTAATCACGCCCTCTATCTCAATTTTTGACTGGACATCGCTGGGACCGATCCAATCAAACTAAGCGGACAATGTCCCTCTCGCTGTCTGTCAACGTGGGGACGGATGAGAACACGAGCCGCTCACCCCGCGGGCTTCCCTCTGATCTTAGGACTAATCTTTAACATCTAGGTGTGATAATTGCAAGCCTTTGTCAAATGCTGCGATCTATCGCCTTTGCCGATTCAAGATTTCGGGTAACCCTTGCGTAAAAGTCAAACACAACGCCGCGGTACTATTCAAGACAGGTAGATTATAGCTTGCTTATACATGACTTTATATCTGGGGCTTAGCAAACGTGACGTATGTACAAAAACTCCAGTCTCATCACTATTTAGAAAATAATTACTAGACCGAAACCGGAGAACCATCACAACACATAATTTTATACAACTATTATACCTTACACTTTTATCTTTTTTATACGTAAATAAATAAAGTAGATAAAAATGTAATGCAATTTAAAATATATAAAATAGTCATTCCTAACACAAACACAATATTACATGATTAAAACAATATAGCATACACATATAGCACACGCAGTACATTAGACTAATCCTTGTCAAGATCGCTGAAATTTAGGGACAATGATGTAGAAACCAGGCGCAAGACCTAGTGTGTGAGGAAGGAAGTATATGTAACAAAGAAATATACCGGGAAGAAAAACAAAGGGACCACCTCCAGGGACCTTGTGAGTACGACCCATCATAAAATAATAAAATGCAAATAGCAATGAGCAACCCCTGAACAAGAATAATAAATATTTTGTTTCTTCCAAATTCTTTGTGATGTTTTACAGAAAAACTCATTATAGCCTTTTAAGTTCCCACAAATAAAACAGTATACAGCTCACCGTTCGTAAAATAACTGATAAACGGTCCAGCTATTGTGGAACGTGATCAGTGGATTATCGGTTGGTATGACTAAAATACGCAATGAATACGCAACGAAAAAATGCAACGCAATGGAAATAAAATAAGAAGTGGAAATTATTTTTGCTTTTAATTTTTTTCATTGAAAAAAATCAAAAAAAGTTTTTAATCATCAGATGCATACATATCTGTTTGAATTGCACTACAAAAATAGAATTAATTTTCAAAACTGACGATAATAATTGTATGAAACGTGGCCTTTTGAGTAAGTATGCAATCGTTACATGAAAATGGAAACTATCACATTAAATAATTTTCATTGCCGAATTTTTGATATTATAAATCTTTTACGCAATGGAAACAAAGTACGCAGTGGAAATTATTTATTTTTATTTGTAAATGATTTGTTTAATTAAGGAAGGTTAACAAGGATTTCATCGTCAGGTGCATATTCTAAGAGTTTTGCATAATATAGAACATAATTATGAATGAAGGTTCATAATTGACTTACATAAATAAAATGCTACTTTCAACATTCAGTGTAACTGTAATTGGTTTTTTGTTTTTATGTTTGTGTTGTTGATTTGCCAAGGAATTGTGTGTTCACTATTTTATTATTCCCAAATTATATTCTACATTTTTTAAATAAAAACTTTCAATTGCAAGTATCTGCACAGGTTATCCACATGCCCATTGATATATGATTTTATCCATTGTGCCAAACAATTATCCGTTAATTACTTTATCGCGCATTTATTCAAGGCATTTAATTGGAAAGTTTGTCCATGATGAGAAATATAATTTCATTCACTTCGTTCTGTTTTGCAATCAGTGAATGTCAACCAGCTGCATTACCTACCGGAAATGCTTCTAGCGCAACCTCCATACACTAAAGAGCTCGAAGAGAAAGGGCAGATAATGACGTTACTGAAAGGGACTATACCTGTACTACTATTTTACTATCGCAGTTACGATCGTGAATGTATTATTCAAGCGCTTAAAACATTCAATTTTTGTGACATTTCTTGACAGTTCGTGTTTCGTTAGCTTTGAAAACTCATCTTGAAAACACACACGTGCAGAAAATCTAACCACTATTCGACTGCCATCACAGATTCACCATTGTACCGGTTAATAAATAAAGTCATTTCCCACCTCGTCAAGAATGATCGAGACTAAGCATTAATCACTCTCATTCACGAGCCTAACTTTACAAATTCTAAAGGGTCTAGCAAGTGCACAAACAAAATTTAATTACAGAAATAATGACAGTAGTTCCTTTGGGACAGGTACGTCTTTGCACAGCCTGATTTTATGTGTGTTTTAGATTTTTAACGTAGCTTCAAATTTTTTCAGTCATATCGCTACGATGTCTGCAGTGTGACAGTTTGGAGTGATGTCTAGTACTGGGGCATCATGCCGCAGACATGTGGCATGATGTCCCACTCAGTCACATTATCTTTACACCAGGCCGACCAGTCCTAACACTAACCTCTTAATGCTGAGCGCCAAGCGAGGCAGCTGTTAGTTCCATTTTTAAAGTCTTTGGTATGACTCGGCTGGGGTTCGAACCCACGACCTCCCTCATCCGAGGCGGACGCTCTAGCCACTAGGCCACCGGAGCGGTCCTGATTTTATGTATGTAATCAAACATGATTTCTTGTAATATGACTTCTGCAATTTCCAACGCCACGGTAGCTGTATTAAAGAACATCCCAAGAACAATAGTTTGGGTGGAAGGTGAACATGCCTATATATATATATATATATATATATATATATATATATATATATATATATATATATATATATATGTGTGTGTGTGTGTGTGTGTGTGTGTGTGTGTGATTTAAAATGTAATAAAATATCTACTGAATACGCTCGAAAATCTTAACCGTCAAAGAATACTAAGTTCATGCATGATTACGTGGGATAAACTCGAATGAGAAGGAAACAATGTCAGAACTTATGTTTGCATTTTGAATTACAAAAGATAAAAGATTTATTCAGTTTAATGTATTTTATATAGATCTGCAGTCTGATTAAAATCGACATGTCGGACACAATAGACATCTGATGGACACCGATACAAGGTCATGTTGTGTTGACCTTTCGATTAACTTATCAGATTACTACTTTCACGTTTATGTAACATTCACGACTTCAATGTCAATCCCACAGATCATACCTAGAATGTATCTCGATCATTGCCATTCGGATCTCAACGGGTATTTACGAAACAATCATTGAGAAATTAGGAATAAGCGAACTATTTTTTTTCTTCAGCTTCTCAGTCAATACTACAGTCAATCCAATCATAAAAGTAGCAAAAGTGTGTTCCCAATAATTTCCAGCAAGCAAAACATATGATTGTTGTAAATTACTGCACCGATATAGTCGAGGTCTTTCTGAATGATTTGTAGAAAAACGTTATTTGTAACTTAATGTTTCTAACAATGCCTCTCCCTAACTGTCTAACGCCAGTCTAATATATCTCTTGATTTTAATTGAAACAAAGCAAAATTCGTCGTGTATAATGTGTAACATGTTTCTTGCAAAGCGTCAAATTTTCCATTCTTATTGCAGCACTTCCGTCGTCAGATCTCAGTTTCGGAGATGTGTTTTGCACGTTGTTGCGCTCTTCAGTTTCGGAGGTAAGTACATATTGCGTGTGTGTGCTTTGGAATTTTAACGTAGCTTTAAAATTTTTTCAGTCATATCGCTACGGTGTCTGCAGTGTGGCAGTTTACAGTGATGTCTAGCACTGGGGCATCATGCCGCAGACATGTTGCATGATGTCCCACCCAGTCACATTATCCTGACACCAGGCTGACCAGTCCTAACACTAACCTCTTAATGCTGAGCGCCAAGCGAGGCAGCTGTTAGTACCATTATTATAAGTCTTTGGTATGACTCGACCGGGGATCGAACCCACGACCTCCTGCATCCGAGGCGGACGCTCTAACCACCAGGCCACCGGAGCTGTTAGTACATATTGCATGTATTCCTCAATCCCATAATGCCAAAACAGATGTCATCGGCCTTTAAAAACAGCAGAACTTACGAAGTACGTAAGGTCACTAGAATCATATCAGTGCCTGTCATATCTACTTATCATACGTGGGTCTCAATTTTAATTCGATTGATAGATATGTAACATATGTACGGCCGCAATTTTCTGCTTTTAGAAATACGTATTACAATTACCAGTTTCAATTTCATTAAACACCAATAATATCATTTAACTGAGTTGAACCTGTACCTGACACTGCGTCAGGAGTTTCCACTGTCTTGCACGGTAATAATAATTCAATTCAAGATGTAATCTTTCTTAACTATACACCAGTAAGTTTGTCCCAGCTAACAAACTGGGTCTCTCTCTCTCTCTCTCTCTCTCTATATATATATATATATATGTATATATATATACACCAGACAGAACGGAAAGTGCTATCCCTGGATTCTATAGAAGAATGCTTGATAATAGTAGGCAGAATTAATATTTAATACAAATAATACTATCATACAGGTTAGATAATTTTTAATTCGTCCTCTACGGAGATTCGAACCCAGGTCCGCGGGTAAACGACACCCATCGCCTTGCCTGCACGCACCAGCCCATATTCCTTCACGACTAAGCCCGCATCACCAAAAAATGATGCGACTGAATCGGTGTTATATGCACTCGTGCGCAGCAGACACACCCGCATGACGACCCAGTAAGTAATTCTCATCTATAGTATTATTTGTATTAAATATTAATTCTGCCTACTGTTATCAAGCATTCTTCTACAGAATCCAGGGATAGCACTTTCCGTTCTGTCTGGTGTATATTTATAATTCTGTATATAATTAATCCTACATATCTTGATTTCTTTCATAGGAATCCGGAATGACTGTGTAGATAGATGAGAATTACTTATTTGGTCGTCATGCGGGTGTCTGCTGCGCACGAGTACATATAACACCGATTCAGTCGCATCAGTTTTTGGTGATGCGGGCTTAGTCGTGAAGGAATATGGGCTGGTGCGTGCAGGCAAGGCGATGGGTGCCGTTTACCCGCTGACCTGGGTTTGAATCTCCGTAGAGGACGAATTAAAAATTCTCTAACCTGTATGATAGTATTAT